>JAIUJO010000708.1:437500-440000 GCA_023846275.1 Vanilla planifolia
TTCTTTTTCTTCTTCTTCTTCTAATTCTTGTTCTTGTTCTTCTTCTTCTTCTTCTTCTCTTCTTCTTCTTCTTCTTCTTCTTCTTCTTCTTCTTTGACTTCTCCTTCTTCTAGGTCTTTTCTTCTTCTTCTTTGTCTTCTTCTTCTTCTTCTTCCGCTTCTTCTTCTTCTTCTTCTTCATCTTCATCATATTCTTCTTCTGTTACTTCTCCTTCTACTCCTTCTTCTTTTTGTTTTTCATCTTCTTCTTCTTCTTCAACTTCTTCTTCTTCTACTTCTTCCTCTTTTTCTTGTTTTGCTTCTTGTATTTCTTTTCTTCTTCTTCTCCTTCTTCTTCTTCTTCTTCTTCTTCAACTTCATCTTCTTCTTCTTGCTCTTCTTGTTCTTTTTCTTCGTCTTCTTCTTCTTCTTTTTCTTCTTCTTCTTATTGATTTTTCACTTGTTGTTCTTCTTCTTTTTCTTCTTCTTCTTCTTCTTCTTCTTCTTCTTCTTCTTCCTCTTCTTCTTCTGCATCTTCCACTTCTTCTTCTTCTTCTTCTATGTCTTTTTCTTCTTCTACTTCGTCTTCTTCTTCTTCTTCCACTTTTTCGTCTTAGTCATCTTCGTCTTCTTCTTCCTCTTCAATGCCTTCCTCCTCTTGTTCATCTTTTTTTTTCTTCTTCATCTTCTTCTTCTTAGTATTCATAATCATCATCATCATCTTGTTCTTCTTCTTCTTCTTCTTCTTCTTCTTTCTTCTTCTTCTTTTTAAGTTCTTATTCTTGTTCTACTTCATCTTCTTCTTCTTCGTCTTCTTCTTCTTCCACTTCTTCTTTGGCTTCTTCTTCTTCCTCGCCTTCTTCTTCTTCATCTTCATAATCTTCTTCTTTGCCTTCTTCTTCTTCGTCTTCCTCTTATTTTTCGTTTACTTTATCATCTTCTAACTCTTCTTCGACTTCTTCTTCTTCTTCATCATCATCATCTTCTTCATCTACTTCTTCTTTTTCCACCTCCTCTTCTTATTCTTCTTGTTTTCTTCTCCTTCTACTTCTTCACCTACTCTTACATCTTTTTATTCTTTTACTTTTTCTTCTTCATCCTCTTCTTCTTCTTCTTCTTCTTCTTCATCTTGTAGTTGTTCTTCTTCTTCTTCTTTTTCTTCTTCGTCCTCTTCTTCTTCTTCTTCCTTTAATTTCTTCTTCTTCCTCTTCTTCTTCTTCTACCACTTTTTCTTCTTCGTCTTCTTTTTTTTCTTCTTCTTAATATTCTTTGTCTTCTTCTTCTTCTTAGTGTTCTTCCTCTCCTTCTTCGTCTTCTTATTCTTCTTCTTCTTCTTCTTCTTCTTCTTCTACCTCTTCTTCTTTTTCTTTTTCTTCTACTTCTTCTTCTTCTCCTTCTTCTTATTCTTCTTCTTCTCCTCCTCCTTTTTCTTCTTCTTCTTCTTCTTTTTATTCACCTTCTTCTTCTAATTCTTCTTCTTCTTCTTCTCTTCCCTTCTTCTTCCTCTTCTTCCTCTTCTTCTTCTTCTTTTGCTTCTTCCCCTTCTTCTTTTCTACTTCTTCTTCTTCCTCTTTGTCAACTACTTTTTCTTCTTCTTCTTCTTCTCATCTTCTTCTTCTTCTCTTCTTCTCCTTCTTCTCTTCTTCTTCTTTGTCAACTACTTTTCTTCTTCTTCTTCTTCTTCTTCTTCCTCTTCTTCTTCTTCTTCTTCTTCTTCTTTGTCCCCATCTACTTATTCTTCTTTTTGTTGTAGTTCTTCTTCTTCTTCTTCATCTTCTTCTTCTTCTCTTCTTCTTCTTTGTCAACTACTTTTCTTCTTCTTCTTCTTCTTCTTCCTCTTCTTCTTCTTCTTCTTCTTCTTCTTCTTCGTCTCCATCTACTTATTCTTATTTTTGTTGTAGTTCTTCTTCTTCTTCTTCTTCTTCTGCTTCTTCATCATCATCTTCTTCTTCTTTGTCTTCTTCTTCTTCTTCTTCTTAATCTTCTACTTCTTCTTCTTCATCATCATATTCATCTTCTTCTTTTTCGTCTTCTTCTTCAACTTCTTCATTTTCTTCTTCTTCTTTTTGGTGTTCTTCTTCTTGTTCTTCTTCTTCTTGTTGTTCTTCATCTTGTTCTTCTTCTCCTACTTCTTCTTCTTCTTCTTCTTCTTGCCCTTTTCTCTTCAACTTTTTCCTTATTTTCTTTTTTATCTTCTTCTTCTTCTCCCACTTCTCTTTCTTCTTCTTCTTCTTCTTCTTCTTCTTCTTCTTCTTCTTCTTCTTCCTCTTCTTCTTCTTCTTCTTCTTCTTCTTCGTCTCCATCTACTTATTCTTCTTTTTGCTGTAGTTCTTCTTCTTCTTTTCATCTTCTTCTTCTGCTTCTTCATCATCATCCTTTTTCTTGTTCTTCTTGATCTTCTACTTCTTCTTCTTCTTCATCATCTTCATCTTCATCTTTTTCGTCTTCTTCTTTAGCTTCTTCATTTTCTTCTTCTTCTTTCTCTTGTTCTTCTTCTTGTTCTACTTCTTCTTGTTGTTCTT
>JAIUJO010000708.1:445000-455000 GCA_023846275.1 Vanilla planifolia
TATCATCATCTTCTTCTTCTTCTTCATCTTCTTCTTCTGTTTTTCTTCCTCTACTTCTTCTTCTTCTTCTTCTTCTTCTTCTTCTTCTTAACCATCTTCTTATTCTTCCTCTTCTTCTTCGTCTTCATTTTCTTCTTGTTCATCTTCTTCCACTTCGTCTTCTTCTTCTTCTTATTCTCCTTCTTGTTCTTCATCTTCTTCTTCCTCTTCCTCATCTTCTTCTTTTCTTCTTCTTCTTTTTCTTGATCTTCACCTTTTTCTTCTTTGTGTTCCTCTTCTTCGTCTTCTTCTTCCTCTTCTTCATCTTCCTCTTCGTTTTCTTCTTCATCTTTGACTTCTTCTTCATCATCTCCATCTTCTTCTCCTTCTTTTGCATCTTTCTCTTTGTCTTCTTCTTCATCTTCTTCTTCTTCTTCTTGTCTTTCTTCGTCGTCTTCTTCTTCTTCTTCTTTTTCTTCGACTTCTTCTTCTTCTTAATTTCTTTTACTTCTTCTTCTTGTTGTACCTTTTCTTCTTCTAGTTCTTCTTCTTCTTCTTCCTCTTCCTCTTCTTCTTCTTATTCTCTTTCTTCTTCTTCTTTTTGTTCTTCCTCTTCTTCTTTATCTTGTTCTTCTTATTCTTCTTCTTCTTCTTCATCTTCTTCTTTTTCCACTTCTATGTTTTCTATTTCTTCATCTTCTTCTTCTTCCATTTTTATTTCTTCTTTGTTGTCTACTTCTTCTTCTTCTTCTTCCTCTTTTTCTTCTTCTTCCTCCTTTTCTTCCTCTTCTTCTTAGTCTTGTTCTTCTTATTCTTCTTCTACTTCGTCATATTCTTTTTCTACTACTTTGTAATCTTCTTCTTCGTCTTCTTCTTTTTCGTCTTTTACTTCTTCTTCTTCTTCGTTATCTTCTTCTTTATCTTCTTCTTCTTCCTATTCTTCCTTTGCTTCTTCTTCTTCTTCTTCTTCCTCCTCTTCTTCATCTTCACCTCCTCCTCCTCCTCCTTCTTCTTCTTCTTCTTCGTCTTCTCCTTATTCGACTTTTTCTTCTGCTTCTTTTGCTTCTACTGCGTGTATTTCTCCTTCTTCTTTCTTCTCTTCTTCTCCTTTCTTTTCTTGCTCTTCCTCTTCATCTTCATCTTCTTGTTCTTCTTTTACTTCTTCTTCTTCTTTTTCCTCTTCTTCTTCTACTTCTTTGTCTTCTTCATTTTCTTCTTCGTCTTAATCTTCTTCTTCTTCGTCTGCTTCTTTTTATTATTCTTCTTCTTCTTCTGTTTCTTCTTCTTGTTCTTCTTGTTTGTTTTCTTCTTCTTTTTCTTCTTCCTCTTCTTCTTGTTCTTCTTCTTCTTTGTTTTCTTCTCCTTCTTCTATTTTTGCTTCTTCTTTTTCTTCTTCTTCTTCTTCTTCTTCTTCTTCTTCTTGTTCTTCTTCTACTTGACTTCTTTTAATTCTTCTTCAACTTTCTTCTTCTTCTTCTTGTTCATATAATTCTTCTTTTTCTTCTTCTTCGTGTTCTTCAATTTATTCCTGTTTTTCTTCTTTTTCTTCTTCTTCTTGTTATTCTTCTTACTCTTTTTCCTCTCCTTCTTCTTCATCATCTTATTCTTCTACTTCTTCTTGTTCTTCATCTTGTTCATCTGCATCTTCTTTCACTTCTTCATCTCTCTCTTCTTGGTCTTCTTCTTCTTCATCTTCTTCTTCTACTTCTTCGTCTTTGTCTACTCCTATGTTTTCTTCTTCTTCTTCCTCTTCTTCTTCTTCTTCATCATCTTCTTCTTCTTCTTCTTCTTATTCCTGTTCTTGTTCTTGTTCTTCATCATCCTCTTCTTCTTCATCTTCTTCATCGTCTTCTTCTTCTTCTTCCTCTTCTTCTTCTTCTTCTTTTTCTTCTTCTTCTTCTTCTTCTACTTCTTTTGCTTCTTCTTCTTCTTCTTTATCTTCTACTTCTTCATCTTATTCTTCTTCTTCTTCTTCTTCTTCTTCTTCTTTATCTTCTTCCTATTCTTCTTCTTATTTTTACTATTTTTATTATGATTATTACTATTATTCTTCTACTTCTTGTACTTCTTCTTCTTTTTCTTCGTCATCTTCCTCTTGTTCATCTTTATTCTTTTTCATCTTGTTCTTCATTTCTGTCGTTGTCTTCATCTTCATTTTTTTCTTCCTTTTCTTCTTCTTCTTCTTCTTATTCTTATTCTTCTTCTTTTTGTTCTTCTATGTCTTCTTCTTCTTCTTCTTCTTCTTCTTCTTCTTCTGCTTCTTCATCTTCTTCTTCTTCATCTTCTTCTTCTTCTTCTTCCTCCTCTTTTTCTTCTTCTTCATCATCTTCTTCATATTCTTCATCATCATCATCATCATCATCTTCTTCTTCTTCTTCTTCATAATCTTCTTCTTCTTCTTCTTCTTCTTCTTCATAATCTTCTTCTTCTTCGTCTTGTTATGTTTATTCCTCTTCTTCTTCTTCTTCTTATTCTCCCACTTTTTCTTCTTTTATTTCTTCTACTCCTTCCACTCTTTCTTCTTCTTCTTCTTCTTCTTCTTATCCTTCTTCCTCTTTGTCTTCTTCTTCTTCTTCTTCTTCTTCTTTATCTTCTTCTGTCTCTTCTTCTTCTTTTTCTTCTTCACCTTCTTCTTCCTCTTCTTCTTCTTCTTCTTCTTATCCTTCTTCTTTTTCATCTTTTTGTCTTCTTCTTCTTCTTGTTGTTATTTTTCATTTTATTCTTCTTCTATTTCTTTTTCTTCTCCATCTTCTTCTTCTTATTCTTCTTCGTCATCATCATCATTATCATCATAATCTTCTTCTTCTTCTTCCTCTTCTACTCCTTTTATTCCCTCTTCTTCTTCTTCTACTTTATCTTCTTCTTCTTGTACTCTTCTCCTTCTTCTTCTTCACCTTTTTCTACTTCTTATTCTTCTTATTCTTTTCATCATCATCATCATCTTCTTCTTCCTCTTTTTCTCAGCTTTTCTTCAACTTCTTCTTCGTCTCTATTTATTCTTTCTCTTCTTCTTTTTCTTCTAATTCTACCTCTTCTTCTTCTTCTTCTTCTTCTTCTTCTACTACATCCACTTATTTTAATTCTTCATATTTTTCTTCTTCTTCTTGTCTTTTCTTCTTTTTCTTTTTCTTCTTCGTCTTCTTCTTCTTCATCTTCTTCTACTTCTTCATCTACTTCATCTTCGTTATCATCTTCTTCTTCTTCTTCTTCTTCATCGTCATCATCATCTTCTTCTTCATCAATTTTTGCTTCTTTTTCTTCTTCTTCTTCTTCTTCTCCTTCTTTTTCTTCGTCTTCTTCTTCTTCTTCTTCTTTTTCTTCTTATTCTTCGTCAACTTCTTCTACTTCTTCTTCTTTTTCATCATCTTTTTGTTCTTATTATTATTATTATTATTATTATTGTTATTCTTGTTATTATTATTATTATTATTACTGTTATTATTATTTTTGTTATTATTATTTTTATTCCTCTTTATCTTAACCTTCTTCATTATCTTTACCTTTTTCTTCTTCTTCTTCTTCGTTGTAGTTTTCTTCTTCTTCTTCTTCTTCCTCTTCTTATTATTTTTATTATCCTTCTTATTCTTATTCTTCTTCTTCTCCTTCATCATCATCTTTTCTCCTTCTTCTTTTTCTTCTTCTCTTTCTTCCTCTAATTCTTCTTCGACTTCTTCTTCTTCTTCTTATACCTTTTCTTCTTCTTCTTCATCATCATCATCTTCTTTTTCTTCTAGTTGATCTTCTTCTTCTTCCTTTTCTCCTTATTCTTCTTTTTCTTTGACTTCAACCTCATCATCATCTTCTTCTTCTCCTTGTTCGTCTTCCTCTTCTTCTCCTCCTCCTCCTCCTTCTTCTTCTTCTCCTTCATCTTGTTCTTCTTCTTCTTCTTCTTCTTCTTCGTCATTGTCATCGTCTTCTTCTTCCTCTTCTTCTATGTGATCTTCTTCTTCCTCTTCTTCATCTCGATCTTCTTCGTCATCTTGTTCTTCCTCTTCTTCTTGTTTATGTTCTTCTTCTTCTCGTTTGGGCTCTTCTTCTTCCTCTTGTTGTTCTTCTTCCTCTTTTTCGTGTTTCTCTTCTTCATCTACTTCTTTTTTACTTTCTTCTCAATCGTCATCATCTTCCACTTCTTCTTCTGCAAATCTCCTTCATCTACTTCTTCTTCTTTTTCTTCTTCTTCTTCTTCTTCTTCGTCCTCTTATTATTCTTCTTCTTCTCCTTCTTCTTCTTCTTTTACTACCTCTTCTTTTTTTTCTTCTTTTCTTCTTCCACTTCTTCTTCTGCTTCTTCTTCTTCATCTTCATCATCATCATCCTCGTCGTCTTCTTCATCTTCCTCCTCCTCTTTTTCCTATTTTCTTCTTCTTCTTCCTCTTTTCCATCTTCTTCATCTTCTTCTTCTTCTTCTTCTTTTATGTTTTCTTTTTGTACTTCTTTTTCTTTTTCATCTTCTTCACCTTGTTCATCTTCTTCATTTTCTTCTTCTTCGTCTTCTTCTACTTATTTTTCTTCAACTTCTTAATATTCTTCTTCTCCTTCTACTTCTTTCATTACTCTGTCTTCTTCTTCTTCTCTTTCCTTTCTTCGTTTTAGTCTTCTTCTCCTTCATCTTCTCTCCTTTTTTTTCTATTACATCTTCTTCTTCTTCTTCTTCTTCTTCTTCTTTTTCTTCTTCTTTTCTTCTTTTTCTTCTCCATGACCTACTTCTTCTTTTTGTTCTGCTTCTTCTTCTTCTTCTTCCTCACCTTCTTCTTCCTCTCCTTCTTCTTCTTCTTCTTCTACTTCTTCACCTTCTTCATCAGCTTCTTCTTCTTCTTCTTCTTCTTCTTCATCGTCTTCTTCTTTGTCTTCTCCTTCTTCTTCTTCTTCTTCTTCTTCTTCTTCTTTCTTCTTCTCCTTCATCTTCTTCATCTTCTTCTTCTTCTTCTTCTTTCTATTCTTCTTCTTCTCCTTCACCATCTTCCTCTTCTTTTTCTCTTTCTTCTTCTTCTTAATCTTCGTCTTCTACTTCTGCTACTACTTTTTTTCTTCTTCCTCTTCTTCTTCTTCATCCTATACTTTTTTGAATTCTTCTTCTTCTTCTTCATCTTCTTCTTCATCTTCAACTTTTTCCTCTCCTTCTTCTTCTTCTTCTTCATTTTCGTATTCATCTTCTTCCAATTCTTCTTCTTCTTCGTCGTCTTTTTCTACTACTTTGTCTTCATCTTCATCTTCTTCTTCTTCACCTTCTACTTCTTCGTGTTCTCCTTCTTGTTCTTCTACTCCTTGTTGTTCTATTACTACTACTTCTTCTTCTTCGTCCCATTCTTCCTCTTCTTTTTCTACTACTTTTTCTTCTTCTTCTTGTTCTTCTTCTTTTATTGCTTCTTCTTCTTCTACTTCTTGTTTTTCTTCTTCTTTGCCTTTTTCTTTGTCTTCTTCTTCTTCTTCTTCTTCTTCTTCTCCTTCTTCTTCTTCTTCTTATTCTTCTTCTTCTTCTTCTTCTTCTTACTTTCTTTCAATCTTCTTCTCCTTCTACTTCATTTGTCTTCTTCTTATTCTTTTTCTTCTTCTTCATCTTCTACTTCTTCCACTCTTCTTCTTCTACTACTTCTTCTTTTTCTTCTTCTTTGCCTTCTTCTTCGTCTTCTTCTTCTTCTTCTTCTTCTTCTTCTTCTTCTTCTCCTTCTCCTTCTTCTTCTTCTTCTTCTTCTTCTTCATCTTTCTATCTTCTTCTCCTTCTACTTCATTGTCTTCTTCTTTTTTCTTGTTCTTCTTCTTCATCTTCTTCTTCTTCACTCTTCTTCTTCTTCTTCTTCTTTTTCTTCTTCTTCTACTTCTTCTTTTTCATCTTCTTCTTTGTCTTCTTCTTGATCTTCTTCTTCTTCGTCTTCTTCTTCTTCAACTTCTTCTTCATCTTTTTCAAAATCGTCTGCTTCTCTTCTACTTCTTCCTGTTCCTTTACTTCTTCTCATTCTTCTACTTTTTCTTCTTCCTCTTCTTTTCTTTTTCTTTTACATCGAATTCTTCTTCTTTTTCCTCTTCTTTTACTTTTTCATCAACTTCTTCTTCCTATTCTTCTTCTAATTTTTCCCTCCCTTTTCTTTTTCTTCTTCTTCTTCTTCTTCTTCTTCTACTTCTTCTTGTACTTTTTCCTTTTCTTCTTCTTCTTCTTCTATTCTTCTTCCTCTTCTTCTTCACCTACTTTTACTTCTTCGTCTCCTCCTTCTTCTTTATCTTCTTCATCTTCTTCTTCTTCTACTTCCCCTTCTTTTTTCTCTTCTACTACATCTACTTCATCATCTTCTTCTTCTTCTTCTTCTTCTTCTTCTTCTCCTTCTTATTCCTGTTCTTCTTCTTCTACTTCTTCTTCTTCGTCTTCTTATTGTTCTTCTTCTTCTTCTTCTTCTACTTCTTCTTCGTTTTTTTCTCCTTTTTTTCTTCATCATCATCATCTTCTTCTTGCTCTTCTTCTTCTTATTCCTCTTCTTCTTCTTCTTCTTCTTCTTCATCTTCAACTTCTTCTTTGTCTTCATCTTCTTCTTCTTCTTCTTCCTCTTTTTCTTCTTCGTCTTCTTCTTCTTCTTCTTCAACTTCTTCTTCTTCTTCTTCTTCTGAATCTTCTTCTTCTTCATCATCATCATCTTCATCTTCTTCTTCTTCTTACTCCTCCTCCTCCTCCCCCTTTGTCTTCTTCGTTTTCTTTTTGCTCTTCTTCAACTTCTTCTTTTTCTTCTTTGTCTTCGTCTTCTTCTTCTACATCTTTTTTTCTTCATCCTATTCTTCTTCTTTTTTTTATCTTCGTCTTCTTCTTCCTCTTCTTCTTCTTCTTCTTCTTCTTCTCCTTGATATCCTTTGTCTTCTTCGACTTCTTTTTCCTCTACTTCATCTTCTTCCTCTTCTTCTTCGCCTTCATCTCCTTCTTCTTCACCTTCTTCTTCTTCTTCTTTATCTTCCATTTCTTCTTCTTCTTCACCTTCATCATCATCTTCTTCCTCTTCAACTTCTTCTTCCCCTTCATCTTCTTCTTCTTTTTGTTCTTCGTCTTCTAATTCTTAGTCTTCTTCTTTTTCTTATTCTTCCTCTTGTTCTTCGTCTTCTCCTTCATCTTCTTCTTCGTTCACTTTGTCTTCCTTTTCTTGTTCTGGTTCTTCTTCATCATCTTCGTCTTCTTCATTTTCTTCATCTTCGTGTACTTCTTCTTCCACTTGTTGTTCTTCTTCCATGTTTTCATCTTTCTCTTCTTTGTCTTTTTCTTCTTTGTCATCTTTTTCATCATCATCGCCTTTTACTTCTTCTTCTTCTCTTTCTTCTTCTTCTTCTTCTTCTTGTTTGTCTTGGTCTTCTTCTACATCTTCTTGTTCTTCTTCTACTACTTCTTCTTCATCTTCTTCTTCTTCGTGTTCTTCTTCCTCTTCTTTTTCTTCTTCTTCTTCAACTTCTTTCTCTCCTACTTTTTCTTCATCTTGCTCTACATTTTCTTCTACTTTTTCTTCTTCTTGTAAATCTTCTTCTTCATCTTCATCATCATCTTCTTCTTCTTCTTCTTCTTCTTCTTCTGCTTCTTCTTCTTCTTCTTCTACTTCTTCTTCTTCTACTACTTCTTCTACTTCTACTTCTTCTTCTTCTCCTTCTTCTTCTTCTTCCTTCTTCCTCTTCTTCTTCTTCTTCTTCTTCTTCTCCTTCCTCTTCTCCTTCTTTTTCCTCTTCTTCTTCTTCGTCTTTATATTCTTGGTCTTCTTCTTCTTCTTTGTCTTCTTCTCTTCTTCTTAAACATCTTCTTCTTCTTCTTCTTCTTCATCATCTTTTTCTTCTTCTTCTTCTTCTTCTTGTCGGAGCCCTCTAGAGAACTCTTGAGTTTTGACTTCTTCTTCATCTTCTCCTTCTTCTTCTTCGACATCTTCTTCTCCTTCTTCTTATTATTCTTCTTTTTCTTCTTCTTCGTCTTCTTCTTTTTGTTTTTCTTCTTCTCCATGTTCTACTCCTTCTTCTCCCCTTCTTCTTCTTCATCTTCTTCTTCTTCCTCTTCTTCTTCCTCTTCTTCTTCCTCCACTTCTTCTTCTTTTTTATCTACTTCTTTTTCTTCTTATTCTTCTTCTACTTCATCATCTTCTTCTTCTTTTTCTACTGTCTTTTTTTTAATTCCTCTTCTTCTTCTTCTTCTACTTCTACTTCTTCTTCTTCTTCTTTTTCTTCTTCTTTGTCTTCTTCCTTTTCTTTTTCGTATTCTTCTTCTACTTCCTCTACATGTGCTTCTTTTACTTCTTTGTACTATTCTTCTTCTTCTTTTTCTTTGTCTTCTTCTTTTTCTTTGTCTTCTTCTTCTTCTTCTTCAACTTCTTCTTTCTCTTCATCATCATCTTCTTCTTCTTCTTCTTAATCATCTTCTTCTTCTTCATCTTCTTCTCTTTCATTTTCATCAGCTACTTCTTTTTTTGGTCTTTTACTTCTTCTTCATCATCATCATCATCTTCTTCTTCTTCTCTGCCTTCTTCTTCTCCATATTCTTCTTCTTCCTCTTTATCTTCTTCTCCTCCTTCTTTTTCTTATTCTTCTTTTTCATCATCATCATACTCTTCTTTTCTTCTTCTTTTTATTTTTCTTCTTCTTCTTCTTCTTCTTCTTCTTCTTCTACTTCTTCTTCCTCTTCTTCATGTTTTTCGTCTTCTTCTTGTTTCTCTTCATCTTTTTCTTCTCCTTTGTATTCTTCTTCTTCAACATCATCTTCTTCTTCTTCTTCGTCACCTTCTTCTTCTTCAACTTCTTCGTCTTCTTCCTCTTCATCTTCTTCTAATTCTTATTTGCCTTCTACATCTTCTTTGTCTTTTCTTCTTTTTCATTTTTTGTGCTGCTTCTTGTTCTTCTTCTTCTTCTTCTTCTTGCACTTCTTCTTTTTCTTCTTCTTCTTCTTCTTCTTCTTCTTCTTCTTATTATTCTTCTTCTTCTTCATCTACTTCTTCGTCTTCTTCTCATTCATATTTTTCTTCCTCTTGCACTTTTTCTTCTTATTTTTGATCTTCTTTTTATTCATCATTTTCTTCCCCTTCTTCTTCATCTTTGCCTCCTTCACTTTCTTTTTCTTCTTCTTCTACTTCTTCTTGTTCTTCTACTTCTTTTTCTTGTTCCACTTCTAGTTCTTGTTCTTCTCCACCTTGTTCTACTTCTTCATCTTCTTCTTTTTTTCTTTGTCTTCTTCTTCTACTACTTCTTCTTTGCCATATTCTTCGTCGTCTTCTTCTTCTTCTTCTTCTACTTCTTCTTCTTCTTGTTCTTCTTATTCTTCTTCTTCTTTGTCTTCTTCTTCCACTACATTTTCTTCTTTCTCTTCATCATCTTCTTCTTCTTCTTCTTCTTTTTCTTCTTCTTCTTCTTCTTCTTCTTCTTCTTCTACTTCTTCTTTTTCTTTTATTTCATCTTGTTGTTGTTGTTGTTCTTCTTCTTCTTCTTCTTCTTCCTCCTCTTCTTTTTCAGCTTCTTCTTCATCATCTTCTTCAATTTCTTCTTCTTCTTCTTCTTCTTCTTCTTCTTCTTCTCCGTCTTCCCCTTCTATGCCTTCTTCCTCTTTTTTTTCTTCTTTTTTTTATCTTCTCCTTCTTCTTCTTCTTCTTCTTCTTCTTCTTCTTCTTTGACTTTTCTCCTTCTTCTTCTTCTTCTTCTTCTTCTTCCTCTTCTTTTTATTATTCTTCTTCTTCTAGTTCATCTACTCCTTCTTCTCCTTCTTCTACTTCAACTTCTTCTTCTTCTTCTTCTTCTTCTTCTTCTACTTCTTTTTCTTTTATTCCATCTTCTTCTTCATGTTCTTCCACTTCTTCTTCTTCTTCTTCTTCTTCTTTTTTTCCTTTCTTCTTCTTCATCTTCTTCTTCATTTTCTTCTTCTTCTTCTTCTTCTTCCTTGTCTTCCTATCCTATGTCTTCTTCTTCTTCTTCTTTTATATTCTTCTTCTTCTTCCTTTTCGACTTCTTCTTCTTCATCTTCTTCTTCATCTTCTACTTCTTCTTCTTCTCCTTCTTTTTCTTCTTCTTCTTCTTCTTCTTCTTCCTCT
>JAIUJO010000708.1:462500-467500 GCA_023846275.1 Vanilla planifolia
TTCTTCTTCTTCTTCTTCTACTTCTTCTTCTTCTTCTTCTGTCTTCTTCATCATCAACTACTTCTTCTTCTAATTCTTCTTCTTCATCTCTTCCTCTTCATCTTATTCTTCTTCTTCTTCTTCTTCTTAGCCTTCTTCTTCTTCTTCTTCTTATTTGCCCTCTTCTTCTTGTTCTTCTTCTCATCCTCCTCCTTCTTCTTCTTCTTCGTTTCAATCTTCAACCTCTTCTTCTTCTTCTCTTCTAAATCATCATCGTCTTCATCTTCATCTTCTTCTTCTTCTTCTCCTTCATCTTTTTCATCTTCTTCTTCTTCTCCTTCTTCTTCTTCTTTTTCTTCTTGATCTTCTTCTTCTTCGTCTTCACTTCTTCTTTTTCTCCTTCTCCTTCTTCTTCTTCTTCTTCTTCTTCTTCTTCTCCTTCTTCTTAATCATATTCATCTTCTCCCTCTTCTTGTTCTTCTTCCCTTCTTCTCCTTCTTTCTCCTCTTCATCTTTTTTGTCTTCTTCCTCTTCTACTTCTTCTTCTTCTCCTTCTTCTTCTTCTCCTTCTCCTTCTTCTTCTTCTTCATTTTTTTCTTCTTCAACTTTGTCAGCTACTTCTTGTTGTCCTTCTCCTTCTACTTGTTCTTCTTCTTCATCTTCATCTTCTTCTCCTTCTTCTCCTTCTTTGTCTTCTTCTTCTTCTTCTTCTTCTGCTTATCTCTTTCCTATTCTTCTTCTTCTTCTTCTTCTTCTTCTTCCTCTTCTTTTTTTTTTCTTGTTCTACTCCTTCCTCTTTGCCATCTTCTTCTTCTACTTCTTCTTCTTCTGCTTCTTCTTCTCCTTCTTCTTCAGCTTCTCCTTCTTCTTCCTCTTCTACTCCATCTTGTTGTTCGTCTTCTTCTTCAACTTCTTCTTCTTCCTCTTCATCTTCTTCTTCTTCATTTTTTTCTTCTTCCTTGTCTTCCTCTTCTTCTTCTTCTTCTACTTCCTCTCCTTCATCTTCATCTTCTTCTTCTTCGACTTTTCCTTCTTCTTCTTCATCTTCAACCTCCACCTTTTCTTCTTCTTCTTCTTCTTCTTTTTATTCTTCTTCTTCTTCTTCTTCCTCTACTTCTTCGCCTTCTTCTCCTTCTGCTTGTTCATGTTCATCTTCTTCGTCGTCTTCTTCTTCTTCATCTTCTTCTTCATCTTCTTCTTCTTCTTCTTTTTGTTCTTCTTTTTCTTCTTCTTCTTCTTCATCTAGTTCATCTTCTTCTTCATCATCTTCTTGTTCTTGTTCTTCATTTTCTTCTTCTTTTTCTTCTTCTTCTTCTTCTTCTTCTTCATCGTCTTCTTCTTGTTTTTCGTCATCTTCATCATCTTCTTGACCTTCTTCTCCTTCTTCATTTTCTTCTTCTTCTTCTTGTTCTACTTCTTCATCTTCTTCTTATTCTTATTCTTGTTCTTCTTCTTCCTCTTCTTCTTGTACTTCTTCTCTTCTTCTTCTTCATCATCATGTTCTTCTTCTTCTTCTTTTTCAACTTTGTCCTCTTTTTCCTTCTCTTTTTCTTCTCTTTTTTCTACTACTACTACTACTTATTCCTTTTCTTCGTCTCTTGTTCGTCTTCTTCTTCTTCATCTTAAATTTCTTCTTCCTCCTCTTTCTATTCTTCTTCCTCCTCCTAATCCTCTTCTTCTTCATCTTCTTCTTCTTCTACTACTTCTTCTTTGTTTTCTTCTTCTACTTCTTCATCATCTTCTTCTTGTTCTCCTTCTCTTCCATCATCTTCTTCTTCTTCTTCTTCGCCTTCTTCTTCTTCTTCTTCTTCATCTTCTTTTCTTCTTCTTCTTCTCCTTCAGGTTGTCCTCATTTAACTTCTACTTTGTCTTCTTCTCCTCCTTTTTCCTTCTCTTCTTCTTCTTCTTCTTCTTCTTTATTACTACTACTACTATTTCTTGTTCTTCTTCCTCTTCTTCTTCTTTTGCTTCATCTTCTTCTTCTTTTTTTTCTACTTCATCATCATCATCTTCTTCCTCTTCTTTTTCTTCTTCCTCCTCTTCTTCTTTTTCTTCTTCTTCTTCTTCTTCTTCATTGTCTACTTAGTCGTTTTCCCTCTCCACTACTTCGCCTTCTTCTACTTCGCCATCTTCTTCTTCTTCTTTTCTTTCTTCTTCTTCTTTGATTTCTTCTTCTTCCTCTTCTTCTTCTTCTTTGTCCTCTTCTTCTTCTTCTTCTTTGTGTTCTTCTTCCTCTTCTTCTTCTTCTTCGTCTTCCACTTCTTATTCTTCTTCGTCTTCCACTTCTTATTCTTCTTCTCCTTCTCCTTCTTCTTGTTTTTGATTATTTACTTCTTCTTCTTCTTCTTCTTCTTCTTCTTCTACTTCTTCTCCTTGTCCTTCTCCTTCTCCTTCTTCTTCTTCTTCTTCTTCTTCTTCTTCTTCTTTTACTACTACTATTACTTTATTTTCTTCTTTCTCTCCTTCCCTTTCTTCTCCTTCTTCCTCTTCTTCTTCCTCCTAGACTGCTTATCTTTCTTCTCTAACTTCTTCTACTTCAATTTCTTCTTCTTCTTCTTCTTCACCATCTTCTTCTTCTTTTTCTTCTTCTTCATCTTCTTCGTCTACTCCTGCTGTTCCTTCGTCTTCATATTCCTCTTCTTCTGCTTCTTATTCTTCTTCTCCTCCTCCTTCTCCTCCTTCTTCTTCATCTCGTTCTTCTTCTTCTTCATCTTCTCCTTCTCATACTTCTTCTTCCTCCTCTTCTTCTTCTTCTTCTTCTTCCCCTCCTCCTGCTTCTCCTTTTTCTCCATCTTATCATTGCACTTCTTTATCTTCTTCTTCTTCTTCTTCCTCTGTTTCTTCTTCTTCTTTTTCTTCATCGTCTTCTTCTCATTTTTCTTCTTCTTCTTCTTCATGTTCTGCACCCTCTTCATCTTTGCATTTTTTTCTTTTACGTCTTTTTCTTCTAATTCTTTTATTTCTTCTTCTTTGTCATCATCATCTTCTTCTTCTTCTTCATCTTCTTCATCATCATCTTCTTCTTCTACTTCTACTTCTTTTTCATCATCATCTTCTTCTTCTTCTTCTTCTCCTTCTTCTCATTCTTCTTCCTCTTCTTCTTCACTTTCTTCTTTGCCTTCTTCTCCTTATTCCTCTTCATCACCATCTTCTTCTTCTTCCTCATCATCTTCTTCTTCTTCTTCTTATTCTTTTTCATCGTCACCCTCTTCTTCATGATCATCTTCTTTTTCTTCTTCTTCTTCTCCTTCTTCTCCTTCACCTCCATCTTCTTCACCTTCTTCTTCTTCTTCTTCTTCTACTTCTTCTTCCTGTTGTTCTTCTTCTTCAACTTCTTCTTCTTCTTAGTTTCTTCTTTTTTTCTTTTTTCTCCTTCTGTTTCTTAGTCTTTTTCTTCTTCAACTTCTTCTTCCTCTTCATCAACATCTTCGTCACCATCATCTTCTTCTTCTACATCTTTATCATCTTCTCCTCCTTCTTCTACTTCTATTCTTTCTCCATCTTCTTCTTCGTCTTCTACTTCTTTTCTTCTTCTTCGTCTTCTTCTTCTTCTCCTCCTCCTTCTCCTCGCACTTCTTCTTCTTCTTCTTCTTCTTCTTCTCCTCCTCCTCCTCCACCTCCTCCTTCTTCTTCTTCTCCTCCTTTTTCTTCTTCTTCTTCTTCATCTTCTTCTTCTTTTTCCTCTACTTCATCTTCTTCTTCTTTTTCTTCTTCGTCTTTGCCTTCTTCTACTTCCTCTTTTTTGTCTTCTTCTCCTTTATTTCCTTCTACATCATCTTCTTCTTAATCTTCTTCGCTTCTTATTATTCTTCTTATTTTATGTCTTCTACTTCTTCTTTGTGTTCTTCTTCTTCTCCTACTACTTCTTCTTCTACTTCTTTGTCATCTTATTCTTCTTTTTCTTCGTCTTCTTCTACTTCTTCTTCTTTGCCTACTTCTTCGTCTTCTTCTTCTTCTTCTTCTTCTCTTGTTTTTCTTCCTTTTTCTTCTTCTCCTTCTTCCTCTTCTTCTTCTTCTTCTTCTTCTTCTTTTCTTCCTCTTCTTCTTCTTCTTCTTCCTCTTCTTCTTCTTCGTTTTTCTACTTCTTGTTATTCTTCTTCTTCATTTTCGTTTTCCTTCTTATACTTCTTCTTTTTTTTTCTTTTTTCCTTCTTATTGTTATTCATCTTCTTCTCCTTTTTTTTCTTCTTCTTATTCTTCTTCTTCCTCTACCTCTTCTTGTTCTGCTTCTTCTTCTTCATTTTCTTCTTCCTCTTCTTCATCATCATCATCTTCTTCTTCTTATTCTTCTTCTTCTACCTCTTTGCCTTTTTCTTCTTCTTCTTTTCATTTTCTTCTTTGCCTTCCTCTGCTTAATTTTCTCCTTCTTCTTCTTCTTCTTCTTCTACTCCTTCTTCCTCATCTTCTTCTTTTCCTTCTTCTTCTTCGTCTTTTTCTTCTTCTTCTTCTACTTCTATTTTTTCTTCTTCTTCTTCTCCTTCTTCTTCTTCTTCTTCTTCTTCTACGTCTACTTCTTCTTCATATTCTTCTTCTTCTTTTACTTCGACTTCTTCTTCATCTTCTTCTTCTTGCTCTTCTTCTTCTTCTTCGCCATCTTCTTCTATCCTTCTTCCTCTTCTACTTTTTCATCAACATCATCATCATCATCATCTTCTTCTTATTCTCTTACTTTTAATCATTCTTCTTCTACTTCTTCTTCTTCTTCATCATTTTCTTCTTCTTCTTCTTCTTCTTTCTCTTCTTTCTCTTCTTCTTCTTCACCTTCTTCTTCTTCTTCTCTTCTTCTTCTTCTTCCTCTTCATCATCATCTTCTTCTTCTTCTTCTTCTCCTTCTCCTTCTCCTACTCCTCCTCCTCCTTCATCTTCTTTTACTACTACTACTACTTCTTCATCATCCTCTTCTTCTTGTTCTTCTTCTTCTTCTTGTTTGTCTTCCTCTTCTTCTTCTTCTAGTTCCTCTTCTTTTTCTTTTTTCTTTTTTTTCTTCATATTTTTATTTTCTCTTCCTCTTTTTCTTCTTC
>JAIUJO010000708.1:477500-478792 GCA_023846275.1 Vanilla planifolia
TTCCTCTACCACTTCTTGTTCTACTCCTTCTTCTTCTTCTTCTTCATCTTCTTCTTCCACCTCTTCAACATCATCACCATCTTCTTCTTATTCTTCTTCTTCTACCTCTTTGTCTTTTTTCTTCTTCTTCTTCTTCTTCTTTTCATGCTCTTCTTTGCCTTCGTCTCCTTCATGTTCTCCTTCTTCTTCTTCTTATTCCTATCCATCTTCTTCCTCATCTTCTTCTTTTCCTTCTTCTTCTTCTTCTAGTTTTTCTTCTTCTTCATCACCGTAATCTTCTTTTTTTTTCTTCTTTTTCTTCTACTTCTTCTACTTTTTCTTCTTCTTCTTCTCCCTCTTTTTCTTCTTCTTGTTCTTCTTCTTCATCTTCTTCTTTTTCATCTTCTTCTTCTTCTTCTTCCTCTTCTTCATCTTCTTCTTCTTTTTCTCCTTCGTCTTTGCCTTCTTGTTCTTCCTCTTTTTTGTCTTCTTCTTTGTTTCCTTCTACATCATCTTCTTCTTAATCTTCTTCACTTCTTCTTATTATTCTTCTTATTCTATGTCTTCTACTTCTTCCTTGTGTTCTTCTTCTTCTACTACTTCTTCTTCTTACTCTTCTTCTAATTCTTTTTCATCTTCTTCTTCTTTTTCTTTGTCTTCTTCTTCTACTTCTTCTTCTTTGCCTACTTCTTCGTCTTCTTCTTCTTCTTCTTCTTCTTCTCTTCTTTTTATTCCATTCTCTTCTTCTTCTTCTTCTTGTTCATCTTCTTCTTCTTCTTCTACTACTTCCTCTTCTTCTTTGTCTTCTTCCTCATCTTCTTCTTCGTTTTTCTACTTCTTGTTATTCTTCTTCTTCATTTTCGTCTTTCCTTCTTCTTCTTATACTTCTTCGTCTTTTTTTCTTTTTTTCCTTCTTATTCTTCTTCATTTTCTTCTCCTTTTTTTCCTCTTCTTATTCTTCTTCTTCCTCTACCACTTCTTGTTCTACTCCTTCTTCTTCTTCATCTTCTTCTTCCACCTCTTCAACATCATCACCATCTTCTTCTTATTCTTCTTCTTCTACCTCTTCGTCTTTTTTCTTCTTCTTCTTCTTCTTCTTTTCATACTCTTCTTTGCCTTCCTGTCCTTCATGTTCTCCTTCTTCTTCTTCTTCTTCCTATCCATCTTCTTCCTCATCTTCTTCTTTTCCTTCTTCTTCTTCTTCTTCTTTTCCTTCTTCTTCATCACCGTAATCTTCTTTTTTTTTCTTCTTTTTCTTCTACTTCTACTTTTTCTTCTTCCTCTCCCTCTTCTTCTTCTTCTTGTTCTTCTTC
>JAIUJO010000353.1:0-225000 GCA_023846275.1 Vanilla planifolia
GTAAGTGTGTGGTTATTGTGGGTGCTTATGTATATGCATATGTGCCTGTGTATGTGTGCTTGTGTCTATTTGTGCATGTACGTACATGTTTGTGTGTGTTGTGCATTCATACACACGCACACACATTTGCATGCATGCTCATCGACTATGCATGTGTGCCTACTTGTGTACCTGCATGCTTGTGTCTGTGGTTGCAAGTGCAAGCTGATGTGTGTCTATGTTCCTCTATATGTGTGTATGCATATGTGTATGTTTGTGCTTGTGTGTGTATATGTGTGTATATTATTTTTCATGTGTGTGTGTGTGTATGTGCATAGACACGTGTGCCTGTATGTATATATGTGTGTGTTCTTTGTTTTGCATGTGTGTGTGTATGTATGTGAGTGCATGGGGGGTGTTCGTGTATGCATGTGTTTCTTTTGGTATATGCATGCCTACATACGCGAGTGTGTAAATGTGCATGTGCACACTTGCATAAGCATGTATGTGTTTGTCTGTATGTGCATGTGCGTGTGTGTGCATATGCATGACTTTGTGTGTGTGAATGAATGTACAAAGAAGCACATGTGTATGTGTGGAATATGAGTGTATATGTGTGCATGTGTATGTGTGTGATTGTACATGTGTGTCTACATGTCTGTGCATGTGTGTGTGTGTATTTGAGTGTCCTTGTGTTTTCTAGTCTATGTGCATGTGTGTTCATGTGTGTGTGTGTGTGTGCATGTATCTATACATGCATATGTGTTTGTGTAAGCTAGTTTGTGTGTGTGCATGTGTTCAACTACATGTGCGTGTTTGTGTGTGTTCATATGTCTATATGTACGTGTTTGTCTATATGTGTGTGAGTGCATCTCTATTGTATGTCATCTTGCACGAATCTGTATGTGTGTGTGCATGTGTGTAAGTGTACGTGTGTGACTTTGCATGCTTTTAAGTGTGTGTACATGTGTGCATGTTTGCTTGTGGGAGTGTGTGGTTGCATGTGTGTCCTACTGTCCATGTGTTTGTGTGCAAGTTCAAGAGTATACATGTGTGTGCCTGCATGTGTGTGTGTATATGCACACATGTGTGTGTGCTTGTATAAGTGTGTAGTTGTGTGTGTCTGTACCAATGTGTTCATATGATTACAAATATGTGTGTATGCATTTGCATGTACATTTGTGTTTGTTCATGTATGCGTGTACAAGCACATGTGCATGCAATGCATGTGTATTTGTGTGTCTATGCATGCACATGCATGTGTGGGCATGCATGTGTGTCTACAAGTGCGCACTTGTGCTTATGCTTATGTTTGTGTGTCAGCTTGTGTGTGTGTTTGTGCTTTTCTCTATATTTGTCTATGTGCAAGCATGTTTGTCCTTGTGTGTGCATATGTATGTGTTGTTATATGCATCTATCTATATGTTAATATCTGTGTGCATGTGCATATATGCATGTGTGTGTATTGTGTGCAGGTTTGTGTATGTGCATGTGCATGTGTGTGCATGTGTTGGGGTATGTGTATTTGTGTGTTTATGCAAGCTTGTGTGTGCTAGCATACATGTGTGTGTGTGTGTGTGCATTCGTTAGTACAAGTGTGTGTTTGTGCATAAGTGTGTGTGTTCATGAGTGTCTGTGTGTGTTTGCATGCATGTGTGTATTTGCATTTAAGCATATGTGTGTGCGCATGTGTTTGTGTGTGTATGTGCATGTGTGCATGTGTGCATGTGTTCGTGTGTATCTACATTTATTTACACAAGTGTATAGTGTTTGCATGCATGTGCGTGTGTGCGTGTGTGCATGTGCACGTATGTGAGAATGAATTTGTGTTTGCACTTCTATATGTGTGTGTGCTAGTTCATGTGCATGTTTGAGGGCATGCATGTATGCGTGCTTGCATACATGAGAGCATATGTGTATGCGTGTGCATTTGAATTGGTGCGTGTGTGCGTACGTGTGCATGGGTGTGTATATTTGTGTTCATGTGTTTGTGCATGTTTGTGTGCATGTGTGTGAGTGGGTGTCTATGTAAGTCGTTTTGCATGTGTGTGTATGTGAGCATGTGTTTGGGAATGCGTTTGCACATAGGTATGCATGTGTTCCTATGCATGTGTGTGTATGTGCATGTATATGTGCATTTGTGTGTGTGTGTGTTCGCATGTGTATGTGTGTGCCTATGACTCCATTTTCTTTTGTGCAAGTGTGTGTGTATGCATCTTAGTATGTGTTCTTGTGTGTGTGTGTGTGTATGTGTGTATATTTTTATACATGTGTGTATGTTTGGTTGTGTGTTCATGTGTGTGCTTAACTATTTATGCATGTGTGCAAGCAGGTGCTCATGTGGGTGTGTTTAAGCATGTTTATGAATTTGTATGTGGGTGTGTATATGTGTATGTGTATGCATGTGTGTGTGCATTTGTGCTTATGGTTAAGTGTGTGTTCAAATACCTATACATGTGTGTGTGTGCATGCATGGGTAAACATGTGTGCACATATGCATGCATGATCATGCATGTGTGTGCATATGATTTGTACATGTGCATGTACCTATGTGCATTAGCACTCGAATGTGTGTACATGTACGTGAGTGTATGTAAAGGTGCATGTGTGTATGCATTCTTGTGTTTTATCCCCATGTGCTCTTGCTAGTGTGTGTGCATACATATGAGTGTGTGTGTGTGTGTGCATGTGTATGAATGTGCCTATGTGTGCATGTGCATGTATTTCCATGTACTTGCATGGTCGTGTGTGTGTGTGTGCATATCTATGTTTCTTTATGTTTATGTATGGGTGTATGTATGTGAGCTTGTTTATGTGCATGCATTTGGGTGTGTGTATTTGCATGTGTTTTTGTGTTAATGTGCATGTGTGTGTGCATGCAACATGTATGTCCATGCGTGCATGTGTATTTTGTGTGCTCATGTCTATGTGTGTATGTGTGTATGTGTGTGCATACATGTGTGTGACTATATGCATGACAGCATGTGCATGTGCATTTGTGTATATGAGTGTGTATGTCAGTGTGCATGTGTGTATCTATGTGCATGCATGGGCATAAGTGTGCATGGGTGGGTGTTCAAGTTTGTGTATGTGTGTGTATGTGGGCATGTTTGTACATGCATGCTTGTGTGTGTGTGCATGTCTCGATGTGAGCATGTGTGTATGCAATCATGGTGTGCATATGTATTTATGTGTGTGAGTGCATATGCATGTGAGTATGTGTGTGCATATCAATCAATGTGTGCAAGTGCATTTATGTGCATGTCTATGCATGCACGTTTATGCATGTTTGGTTATCTATGTGGGCCTGCACGTGTGTGTGTAGGCTTATGTGTGGGTGTACATGGCTATGTGAGTGTGTGTCTGTGTGTGTGCATATGTGTGCTTGTGTGTCTATATATGTGTGTTAGCGAGTGTGTGTGTGTGTGTATGTGTTTGTATGCTTTATGTGCCTTTGTTCTTGTTTACATTCAAGTGTGTGTGTGGGTGTGTATGTTTAAGTGTGCATGGGTATGTATCTATGTGTATGTCTATGTGTGTGTGTTTACTTGTGTGTGCATATGCATGTATACATTCATGTGTTCATGTGTGTTGGCCTTTTTTTGTGTGTGTGTGCACTTGTATGTGCATTTATGTGTGTGTCCGTAAGTGGGTTCATGTGTGTGTGCCTATGTGTGCTAGTGCATGCATGTGTGTGCTTGTGTGCATGTGCATTTGTGTGTATGTTTGTGCATAAGTGTGTATGTATGTGTGTGCATGTGTTTATGTATGTGCATATGTGTGTGTATATGCATGTGCTATTTTGTGTATATGTAATTGTGTGTGTGTGTGTGTTTGTTTACATGCATGTGCACGTGTATGTGTGTATATGCATGCATACATTAATATGTGTGTGTGTACGCATGTGTGTGGTTGTGAATGCATGTTTGCTTGTGTGCATGTTTGTGTATGTGCATGTGTACAAGCATGTGTGCTCATTTGTTATTGTATGTCTATATGTGAGTGCTTGTGTGCAATCATGCATATGTTCATGGGCTTGTGTGTGTATACATTTTTGTATATGTGCTTGTCTATGGGTGTGTGCATGTGTGTGTTTGTATAAGAGTGCAAGCCTATGTTCATGTGTGCTCATGTGTATGCATGTGTGTGCACTTGCATGTGCATATGGCTATGTGTATGTGTGTGTATGAGTGATGTGTTAGTGTGTGTGCATGTATGCACATATGTGTGTGCTTTTCTGTTTGTGCATGTGAGTGTACAATTGCTTGTGCGTGTGTGTGCTTGTATGTGCACTTATATATGTGCATATGAGTGTGTGTCTTTACAAGAATGTGCATGTGTGTATGTGAGTACACATAGATGTATGTGTGTGTCCATGTGCATGCACGTGTGTGTGCTTGTTTTTGTTTATATGCATGTGTGCATGTGAGTGTGTGCATGTATTTATGTGGCACAAGTGAGTGCATGTCTGTGTGTGCATGTGTATGCATGTGTGTGTGAGTGGTTGCAAATGTGTGTGTGCATGTACATATGCATTTGTATTTATGTCTATATTTATGAGCACATGTGTACATGCATTTGTAAGTGCATGCATGTGCATGTGTTTGTGACATTGTGCACGTGTGTGTGTACATGTCTATGTGTGTGTGCACATCTATCTCTTTGTGTATGTGTTTGAGCGTGTTTGTGTGTGTGCATGTGGGTGTGCTTGTGTGTCCCTACACCTATGTGTTTGTGAGCAAGTGCACAAGTGTGTGTGTGTGTGTGTGCATATCAGCTTGCAGATGCATGTGCTTACATGAGGGTGTGTGCATGTGTGTGTATACGTGCTTGTGAGTGTGTGCATGGATATATGCATGTGTGTGTCTGTATGTGAGCATGTGTGTATGTATTTTTGTGTGCATGCTTGCATGTGTGCATGTGCATGTGTGCATGTATCAGCATTTATGGGCATGTGCTTATGTCTACTTTTAAGTGTGTGTACTTGTGTACATGTTTGTTGTGGTGTGTGTAAGTGCGTTGGTGCATCCATGTGTGTGTGTCTTGCGAGTGTACAAACATGGATGTTTGTGTAGGTATTCGTGTATGTATGTTTGCTTATGTGTGGATATGTGTGTGCTTGTGCATGTTTGTGTGTGAGTGTGAATGCATATTGGTTTATCTATGTCTATGTATTATGTTTGTATATGTATGCATGCACTTAGGTGTGGATATGTGTGTAGATGTGTGTGCATGTGCATGTGTATGAGTCTGTGCATATGTGTGTGTATGCATTTGAATATGTGTATACATGCGAGAAGATGTCTATTTGTATGTACGTGTGTGGGCATGCGTGTGCCTTCATGTTAGCAAGATTTTGAATGTGTACACGTGCATGCACAACTATGGGTGCATATGTGCTTGTGTTTACATGCAACCACAAGTGCATGTGTGTGCCCATAAGTACATGTGTGCATTTTTGTACTTGTCTTAGCATTTCCATATGTGTATTTGTGCATATGCATTTTGTTGTTTGTGTTTCTACATATGTGGGCATGTGCATGCTTGTGAGTATATATGGGTGTGAGTTTTTTATTCATGTGCACGTGCATTTGTGCATGCCTATCCATTTTCATATTTGTGGGTGAGTGTTTTGTGTGTTTGTTTGTACAAGTGTGTGTGTGTGTCTCTATGTGCATGTGTGTATGTGTGTGCATATGTGTAGTTATGTGTATGTGTGTGTGTGCATGGTTGTGTGTGCATTGGTGTGCACACATTCATTTGAGGGTGTTATGCATCATGAGGGCATAGAGCTATGTGTGTGTGTGTCAATGAGTGTGAGTTAGCTTGCATGTTCATGTTCTTATGTGTGTATATGTGTGGGGGTTTGTGTGTGTGTGTGTGTGGGAGTGTGTGTGCATGTGTGTACACATGTTTATGTGTAAGAAAGTGTGTGGTATGCATGCATGTGTGTGTGTTTGTTTATGAGTGCATGCATGTTTGAATGCATGTGTGTGCATGTGTTGTTGTGTGCATGTTAATGTATGTGTGTGTGTTTGTATGTGTTTATGGATGTGGATGAGCATATGTGTCTATGCATGTGTGTTATTTTTTTCATGCATGTGTGTATGTGTGAGTGATTGTGTTGTTACATGCATATGAATGTGTGCATGCAAGTGTATGGGTGTGGGTTGAAATGTGTGTGCATGTGCATGCGTGTTTAGGGGGGAGGAGGCATGAGTATGTATGCATGTGTTCGTGCTTGCGTGTGTGCATACCTATGCACCTATGTGTGTGTGCATGTTTGTTTGTTTATGTGCATGGGCATGTGAACCCACAAGTGTGTTTTTATGTATGCACATATGTGTCTGTGATCATTGGTGTGGGTATGTGTGGGTGTTTGTGTATATGTGTGTGTGTGTGTTTGTGCATGTGTGTGTGCACATGGGTACATAGGCATTCATGTGGTTGCATTTATGTGTGTATTTTGTGTGTTTGAATGTCCATGTGTGTGATTGTGTTGTGCATTTGTGTCTCGAAGTTTGTGCATGTGTGTGTGTGTTTATGTGTGTGCATGTATGCGTGGGTGTACTTGCATATGTTTATGGATGCTTACATGTGTGTGTGCATTCGTATGTCTATTTGAGCTATGTTTAAGTGCATGCATGTTGGTGTGTGTGCATGTGCATTTGTGTATGCGAGTGCAATTGTGCATGTCTACAAGAATGTGTGTGTGTATAAGTGTCTACGCACACGTGCAGGTATGTGTGAGAGAGTGATTGTGTACTTCTTTGTTTATGTTGTACTTGTGTGGGTGTGTGCTTGTGTGTGCACATGTTTGCATATGTGTGAACACACATGGGTGCAGGTGTGTTTGTTAATGAGTACATGTGTATGTTTCTTTGTGTTCATGTGTGTGGCTATTTGTCTGCCTACATGTTCATATATATGGGTGTATACGAGTGTGTGTGGGTGTGAGTTTGTATCTATGTGCACGTGTATTTGTGCTTGTCTGCCCATTTTTATGCTTATGGGTGATTTCTTTGTGTGTGCCTTTGCATGTGTGCGATTATGTGTGTTCATGCATGGATGTGCATACATGTGCATGCAATTATGTGAGTTTGTTGTGCATGCTAGAGTTCATTACACTACGTGTGTTTGTGCGTGTGTGTGTGTCGACGAGTGCATGTGAGTGTGCATGTACTTGTGCATATTTGTGTATGTGTTCGTGATTATGTTTGTGTGTGTAATTGTGTGTGCTTATGTGTAAGTGTCGGTGTGTGAGCAAGTGTAAGTGCATGTTTTTGTGTTTTATGCTTGCATACATTTAAGTGTTGGTTGGTGTGTATTTGTGTGCATGGATTCACATGTGTGTGTGTATGCTTCTATGTATGTGTATGTGTACATGTGTGCTTGTGTGCTTGTGTGTGTGTACAAGTGTATCTGTTTTGACGTGTGCTCTTGTGTTCCTCTGGGTGTGTGTGCATTTGTGTGAGTGCATGTGCATTATTTTTTTCATGCATGTGTGTACGTGATTGTGTCTATATTATTGTGAGCATGTGCATGTGTGTGTGTGTGTTTGTGAGAGTGTGTTCATGTGTGTCGGTTTGTATGTGTGTATGTGCATGTCTGTGTATGTGTGTGCATGTGTGCGTGTATGGGGGTGAGTATGTATGTATGTGTTTTTACTTGTGTGTTTACTTGCTTGTGTACTTATGTGTGTGTGTGTTTATGTGGATGGGTAGGCCCACACTTCTGTGTATGCTTTTGTGCATGCATATATATATGTATGTGTTATAATTATTATGGTGTGAGTGGATGTTTTTGTATGTGTGTTCATGTTTGTGTATCTGTGTGCATGCATGCACATGTTTATGCATGTGGATGTATATGTGTGTTTGTTCATGTGTTTGTTTGTATGTGTTCATGTGCATGTGCATGATTAGTCATGTGTGTCTTTTCGTTTGCCCGTATGAGTGTGTATGTTAGTGTGTGTGTGTGTGTGTATGGTTGTGGCTTACATGTGTTTAGGCATGCTTGCATCTGTGCATGCATTCATGTGTGTGTGTGTGGCTATGTCTGGATGTGTGGCTAAGTCTGTTCATGTGTGTTGTAAGTGTTTGTGAGCCTCTACATGTGTAAATGTATGTGTGTGTGTGTGTCAATAGAAGTGTCTATGCACACATGTAGATGGGTGAGAGTGCATGTGTGTGTTCGCTTTTTTGTATTATATTTGTGTGGGTGTGTGCTTACATGTGCATGTGTTTGCATATGTGTTCCTATACATATGTATATGTGTGTATGTGTGTGTGTGCATATATGCATGTGTGGTAGTGCATGTGTTTGTATTTGTGTGCTTGTGCATGTGCATGTGTGTTTCTTTGTGTGTGTGTGTGTGTGTATGTTTGTGTTAGTACGCAAGTGTATGCTGCTGTGTACATGCAATTGTGTACATGAGTGCATCGTTGTGTTTGCGCATTTATGCATCCTTGTTTATGTGTGTGTGTGTGTGTTAGTTTGTGTGAAAGTGGGTTTGCATGTGTGTGTGTGTGTGTATGTGTGTGCTTAGGTGCATGTGCGTTGGCACTTGTTTGTGTGGGGGTGCTTGTTTATGTGTGTGCATGTGCATATGCATGAGCATACATTTATATGTATGTGGGTGTGTGTGGGCATTTGTTTGTTTGCATATGTGTGTGTGTGTGCATGAATGCATGTCTGTGTGCATGTGATAGTTGCATACATGTGTGTTTCTTAGTGTGTGTGTGTGTTGTGATCTTGTGCACGTGTCTCTATGTGTGTGTGCACGCATGCATGACATGCATGTGTGTATGTGCATGTTTGTCTTTGTGTGTGTGCACATGCATATGTGCATGTGTGTCTTCATGTGTTTGTGTTCACGTGTGCTTGCATGTTTATGTGTGTTTTTGTGCATGAGCATGTGAGCATGTATGTGTATGTATGTGCATGCATGTGCATGTGTTTATGTGTGCTTGTGCATATGGATGTGTGTGTGTGCATGCACATCTATGTGTATGTGTACATGTGTGTGTGTTGGTGTGTGTGTGTTGGTGTGTGTGTACATGTGCATGCATGCATGCTTATATGCCTATATGGGTCTATGTGTGTGTGTGTGTGTGTGCATGTGCGTGTTTGTGAGTATGCAACTATTTGTGTGCATGCACACATGTGTGGGCATATGCATGTGTGCGTGTGTGAATAAGTGCATGTGCACATTTGTGTCTTTGCTTGTGTGTGTATTTGTGCATGCATGGGTGTACATATGTGTGTGAGTCCTTATGCATCTGTTTCATGAGCATTTGTGTGTGTGTGTTTGTGTATTTATGCAACTACAAGTGTGTGCATTGTTATGAGTGCATGTGAGTGTGTATTTTTGTTTGTGCACACACACACAAACACACACACACACACACACACACACACACACACACACACACACACACACACACACACACACACACACATATATATATATATATATATATATATATATATATATATATATATATAAATATGAGTCTATGCATGTGCATATGTGTGTGTGCATGTGTGACTGGGTACAGTGCATGTGTGTAAGTGTATGTGTGCATGGGTGCACATGGGTGTGCATATGTGTATGCATGTTTGTTCGTGTGTTAGTGCCTATGAGCTTGTGTGCATGCATGGGTGTGTGTGTGTGTATGTTTGTGTGTTTGCATGCTTGCATTCATGGGTTTTTGTTTGTGTGATTCAGTGTGTGTCTGTTCACATGTCTATGTGTCCATGTGTGTGTGTGCACCCATGTATGTGCCTATGCATATATGTGTGCATGTGTATGAGTGTATTTGTTTGTGTGTATGTTTTTTCTATGTCCTTGTGCGTGTGTGTGTGTTTGTGTGTTTGCATGCTTGCATTCATGGGTTTTTGTTTGTGTGATTTAGTGTGCATTTGTTCACATGTCTATGTGTGCATGTGTGTGTGCACCCATGTATGTGGCTATGCATATATGTACGCATGTGTGTGTTTGTATGTGCATGCATGTGCGTGAGTGTGTTCTTGTATGCATATGCTTTTTTTCTATGTGCTTGTGTGTTTGTTTGTGTTCCTAAGTATGCATACTTTATTTGCATGTGCTTTTATGAGTGTATGCTTGTGTGCGAGCATGCATGTGGACCCATGAGAGCATGCATATAGGGTTCGTGCAAGTTTGTGTGTGCATTTTTATTTGTTCAATTGTGTATAATGGGCATGTGCCTTCATGTGTGCATGCATGTGTACGTGTGCATGTGTGTGTGTTCGTGTGCATACATATGTGTATGTGTGTGTGTCTGCATGCAAGTGTTTATGTGCGTGAGAGTGTTGGGTGCACATGTGTGTGCATGCATGCAAGTGTGTATTTATGTGTGTGCTTGTGTGTATGTTTTCTTAGTGTGTATGTTCATGTGTGTGTCTATGTGTGAGCATGAGTGTACGTTGGCGTGTGTGCATGTGCATATGTGTGAACGTGTGTGTATGCATTTGTGTCCATGTGTTCATGCATGTCTACACATGTGCATGTTTGTGATCATTTGTGTATGCATGTGTGCAAATGTGTGAGCATTTGTGTGCATAGGAGTGTGCATGTGTGTGTGTGTAAGTTTGTTTATCACTACATGTTTATATCTTTATGATATGTGTGCATGAGCATGTACGTCTGTTCATGTGTGTGTGTGTGCAGGCGTGTGCATGTGTGTGCATGTGTGTCTTCATGTGTATATACGTGTGTCTATGTGTGTGCTTGGGTAAATATGTGTCTATATTTTTTTGTGTGTGGCTATGTGTGCATGAGTGTCTTTTTGTGCATTTGCATATGCATATGCATATGCATGCATGGGTGTGAAAGTGTTTTTGTGCACATATATATTTGTGTGTATATGTCTTTGCATGGTGTGTTAGTGTTCATGTGCATATGTGTGGTGTGAATGTGTGATTCAATGCATGTGAATCAGCATGTGCGTGTGTAGTGTGCATATGAGTTTGTGTGTATAAGTTTGTGCATGTCAATAAGCTTAATTACATATGTGTATGCATTTGCATAAGTGTGTGCATGTGAATGCATTTGTTCATGTCTGTATCAGTGTGTATAGGTGAGTGCATTTGTTTGTGTGTGTGTGTGTGTGCATGTCTGCATGCACATTCACATGTGTGTGCAAACTTGTGAGTGAGCGTATGAGTGGATGTGTGCGTTTGTGCATATTTGTGCTTTGTGTGAGCTTGTGCATGTATTAGTGCACTTGTGTGTGGATTTACGTTTGCATGCATGCTTGCGCATATGAGCATGCATGCTTGTACTTGTGTAGGTGTGTGAGCACAACCATGTTGCATGCTTGTGTGGGCATACGTGAGTGACCTACTTATGTGTGTGTGTGTGTGTGTTCGTAGGTATGTATGTGCATATTTGTATGCATGTGGGTGCACGTTTGTGTACATGCACTTATGTGTGTGCTTATGTTCGAGTACAAATGTGTGCTTATGCATAAGGGCACACGCGTGCATGTAGATGTCTGTGTGTGTGTGTTTGTTTTTATGGGCTTATGTGTATGTGCAAGTGTATGTTTGCTTGATTGTGTGTGTGTGTGTGTTTAAGGGTGCGTGTGTTCAAATTTGTGTAGGTGTGTGTATGTGTGCTTGTATGTGTGCAGGTGCAAGCATGTGTTCTTGTGTGCATGCATTTCTGTGCATGTGTGTGTTCATTTATTTTCTTATGCGTATTCATTTGTGCATCTAAGTGTGAGTGTGTGTATATGCATTTGCATGTCTATATGCATATTAATGGATGTGGATGTGTGTATATGTGTATGTGTGAGCATGTGTTTGTGTATTGTGTGAGTAATTGTGTGTGCATGTGTGCATCTGGGTGTGTGTGTGTGCACAAGTGCCTATGTGTGTATGCGTGCCTATCTATTTATGTGATTGTTTAGGTAAGTGTGTTGATGTTTGTGTGTGTATGCATCTTTTTGTGTGCTTAGGCATGTGTGTGTCTACATGTCTACATGTCTAAATTTATGGGTGTGTGTGAGGATGTATGCATGATTAGGTTTGTTTATTGCATGTATTGTGAGTTTTTGTGTGTGTGCTTGTTTGTATGTGTGCATGTGTGTGTATGCCTATGTGACTATGTGTGTGTGGTTGTGTGTATACATCCATAAAGGCATGCATGTGTGTCTTTGCATGTTCATGCATATGCAAATGCATGGGTGCATGTGGATGTGTACATGAGTGTGCAAATGTGTATATGTATATGTGTGCATGTGTGTGCATTTGTGTGTACGTATGTGTGTGTGTGTACATGAGCATGTTTGCGTGCAATGGTGTTCATGAGTGTGTTTGTCTTTGTGTGTGCATGTGGGTCTACATGTGTATGGGTGAATTTGTATGTGTGCATGTGTGTGTGTGTGCATGCACGTCTACATGCATGTGTGTGTTTGCATTTGTGCACCCATATGTGTGTCTACGTGTGCATGTGTGTATGTGTGCATGTTTGTATGCCTATGTGCATGTGTATATGTATGTGCATGTGTGTGTGTGATTATTTGTGTGTAGGTATGTATGCATTCATGCAATAGTATTACACAAACGCATGCATGGTGTGCCTGGCTTGTGTGCATTCATGCAAGAATGTGTGAGTGTGTGTGCGTTTGTGCAAGCATGTGCCTCTATTTGTGCATTTGTACATCCATATCTGCACATGCATGTGCATCTATACATTTTTATGTGTGGATATGCATATGTACATGTGCATATGCATGTGTGTATGCTTGTGAGTATGAATGTGTGTGCATACATGTGTATGTTCATGTGCTTGTGCATATGTGTGTGTGTGTGTGTATGCATGAGTGTTTGTATGTATTGCATGCATGCATATTTGTATGTATGTGCATGCATGATTGTTTGTGTGTTCATGTGTTTGTGTGCATGTGTGTAAGCCTCTGTATGTGTACGGGTTTGTAACTGGGTGGGTGCTTGCATGCTCATGCATGCATGTGTTTGTGTGTATGCACGTTTGTGTGGTTGTGCATATGTGTGTAGGTGAGTGTGCATGTTTGTTAGTGGGTATGCTTGCATGTGTGTTTGCATGTGCCCATATGCATGCTTCTTTTTGTGTTTGCATGGATGTGCTTGTGTGTATGTGCTTGTGCATGTGTATCTATTTATGTGTGTAGATATGTGTGTTCATGTATTTGCATGTGTTTGTCATCTGGTTGTACATTTGTATGCATGTGTGTGTATGTGTGCATGCATTGTGAATGTATGTGATGATGTGTGTATATACATGCACATTGTTATCTATGCATGTGTGTGCATGTTCCTGTGAGTGCATATGCTTGCCCATTTGTGTGCATGTGTGTGTCTTTGTCTATGAGTCTATATGAGTTTTGTATGTGTCTATGCATGTGCATGTGCATGCATATATGTGTGTGTGTGTATATATATATATACATATATATATATATATATATATATATATATATATATATATATATATATATATATATATATATATATATATATATATATATATATATATATATATATATATATATATTTGTGTGTGTGTGTATGTGTGTGTGCATGCTTGTATGTGTTTCTATGTTTGTGTGTGAGTCCATGTAGATATATGTGTGTGTTTTTGTATATGTCTGTGTACTTGTGTGTGGGTGTGTGCAAGTGTGTATGTGTACATATGTGTATGTGTGTTTGTGTGTGTGCGTATGCATGTATGTACATGTGCATTTTGCTTTTGTGTGTGTATGCATCTACATATGTACTTTCTTTTGAATGTATGTATGTGTGTTTATGCACATGTATGTGCTTATGCCTTTTCTTTTGAGTGTTTGTTTGTGTGGGTGTGTGTGTGTACATATGTGAGAATGCTTATGCATGTGCATGCCTATGTGCACGTGTGTGCAATTGTATGTGTTCGAGAGTTATTACGTATGTGCATCTCCAAGTGCGTGCATGCATGTGCATGTTTGTGCATCTATGCTTTTTTGTTGTTATGTGTGCCTTTTAGTGTACGAGTGTGCCTGCATGTGCATGTGCATGTGTAGGTGCTCATATTGTTGTGGTTGTGCATGTGCATGTATGCATGTAAGTGGGATTGTGCTTTTGGCATATGTATTAGAAGAGTTCATACATGTGTGTGTGTGTGTGTGTTAATGTGCATGCACGAATATGTATGCAAGAGTACATGTATGTTGGTGCATGCATTTTATGCATGTGTGCATGACTGCCTCCATGCAAGTTTGTGTGTAAGAGTATCTGCATTTGTGTGCATGCTTATGTCTATGTGTGTGTGTACATGCATGCATGCATGTGTAGTATATTTATCTATGTTTTTGAGTGTGTACATGTGTACTTATGCATTTGTATGTTCTTATGCGTGTGTGGGCAAGTGCTTGTGTGTCTGTGTTCAAACATGTGTGCAGGTTTGTATTGTGGGTGAGTGGGTGCATGTATATGTGTGTGTGTATGTGTTGTATATGTGTGAGTATGTGTGTGCATGTTTGCCTAATTATGTTCACATGTGTGTCTTAGTGTGTGTGATTTGTTGTGTGTACTCATTCGACTGTGCTTGTGTGCGCATATGTACTATCTGTGTTTGTGTGTAGTTAGACATGATGTGGGGTGTGGGTGTGTTTGTGTGCATGTGTGTTTGCATAATTGTTTGCATGTGTGTGTGTGCATGTGAATGTGTGTTTGGGCATGTTTGTGAGTACTTGCATGTGTTTCTCTTTGTGTATTTATATGTTTGCATGTGTACTTATACAGATATCTTGTGTCAATATATTTGTGTGTTTGTGTTTATGTATTGATTTTTTTGTGTGCTTGTGCATGTGGGTTTGTCTATGCATGCATTTGTATGTGAATATGTGTGTTCATATGTGTGTGTGTGCATGCATGTCTATGTGTGCATGATTGTGTGTGTGTGTGTGCATGTGTGCACACATGTGTATGCCTTGGCATACATCTGTGTGTGTCTATTTTTGCATGTGTATGTTTGTCTCTTTTGGGCACATGCCTAATGTTTGTTTTTGTGGGTGTGTGTGTGCATGCATGGGTGTGCATGTGTGTATTCACATATACATTTGTACACAAGTGTTTGTGTTTGAACATGTTTTGCATATGTGTGTGTATGCATGCTTATGTGTGTAAGAGTGTGCATGTGTTTCTAAGCATATGCATGTGCATATGCATGTGTGTGTGTGACTGTGATTCTGTATATGTGTGTTCATGTATATTTGTTTAAGTATATGTGTGCGTGTGCATGAGCATATGTGTGTATAGGTGTCTAAGTGTATCAATGTGTGTGTACATCTTTATGTTTGTGCATGTGTATGTTCGAGTGTATGTGCATGAACATGTGTATGTCTATGTGTGTATGCATGCATAAATGTTTTTTCTACATTTATGCTTATGTGCAAGCATCTATGCTTGTGTGCGTTTGTATGTGCATGTATGTATGTGTGTGTACATTTGCATGTGTATAGTGCATTCTTGTGCATGTCGATACATGTGTGTGCATGTGTGTGTGTGTTCATTTGCATCTATGCATGAGTGTGCATGTGTGTGTGTGCACTTGTGTGTGTATGTGTGCATGTGTGTGTGCACATTGGTGTGTATGCTTTTTGTTCATGTGTGTAAGCCTATGTGTGTATCTTTATGAGTGTGTGTGTATGTGTGTGTGTGTGTTTGTGCATATGATTTCCTATGTCTTTTCTTGTTCATGTGTTGGTGTGCTTGTGAGTATGTGTGTGTGCATGCGTGTTTGTATGTGTGCTTATATGTGTGCAGTTTTTCATATTTGTTTGTGGTTGTATGTGCATGTGTGTGTAAGTTTTTGTGCATTTCTATGTCTACATACATGTCTTTCTATGTGTGTGTTAATGTGTTTGTAAGTATATGTGCATGCATGTGTGTGCATGTGAGCAATTGCATGTGCTTATGTGTTCACTCATGTGTGTGCATTTGCATGTGTATGTGTGTATATGTGCTCGTGTATGTGTCTGTATGCATGTGTGTGTGTGTGCTTGTGTCAGTGCATGCACGTATGTATGTATCAGTTTGTGTGTGTATACATGAGTGTTTCTTTGCCTATTTATCCATGTGTCCATGCATGTGTATCTAAGTGTGTTCATGCATGCGTTTGTATGTATGTGTGCATGCATGTGCATAGATGTGATTTATGTGTGTGTGTGTACATGTGTGCATACTTATACATGTGTATCTGTGTGTGTTTATGCTTATGTGTTTGTGTATGTGTGCTTGGGTCTGTGTGTGCATGTATGTGTGTGCATGCGTGTGTTCATGTGAGTGTTTATTTTAGTGCATTCATTTGCATGATTAGGAATGTGCAATAACGTTTTCATGATTGTGTGAGCATGTTTGTGAATGCGTGTGACCATGTATGTGTGCAAATGGGTATGTGTGTGCTTGCCTATATGTCCGTGTGTAAATGTGTATCTACCGTGAGTGCATGTTTTTGTGCTCATTTTTTTATGTCCATGCTTGTGTGCTTCTGAGCATGTGTGTGTGAGTGTGTGCATGTGCATGAATGTGTGCAAGCATGCTTGCATGCATACGTGTTTGCTTGCATGAATGTATGCATGCTTCTCTATTCATGTGCATATCTTTGTGCCATTGTGTTCTCATGTCTTTGTGTGTAAATGTGTAAGTGCATAAACATGTCCATGTGTATGTCTATATATATCTATGTGTGAGAGGACATGCATGTGTTTTTGCAAGTGTGTGTATGTGTCCATATATTTGTATTCATGTGCATGTGTGTGTGTTTTGTCTGTGTGTGAGTGTGTGCATATGGTGTGCATGTATGCCTATACTTATGTGTGTGTGTGTGTGTGTGCATTTTTACATGTACATGTGCATTTCTTTGTGCCAATCAATGTGCAGGTTTGCCCACATGTGATTGAAGTATTGGCATGTATGTGTGTTTATGTGTGTGTGTGGGTGTGCAAATGAGTATGTGTGAGTGCATTTGTGCATGTGTGTGTCTGCATGCATTCGAGCATGAGTGTGTAGATATGTCTTGGTACTTGTGTGCATGTATGCATCTACACATGTGTATCATTGAGCACATATGTTTGCATGTTTGTACATGCTTTAGCACCCTTGTATGTGCTTAGGTGTTGATGAATGTGTCTTTTTGCATTTGTTTGTCCATGTGTTCTTTTATGCATGTCTACATGCATCATTGTGCATTTGTGTGTGCTTATGTGTGATTTCATGTGTACTTTTGCATAAGCATGTGTGTTTCTATGTTTGTTCTTCTATGTGTTCGTGTGTGTGTGAATGTAGGTGTGTGTGTGTGTGTGCATGTGGGTGTGTGCATGTGCGTCACTACATGTGTGTGTATAGATGTGTACCTACAATGTCTATGTGTGTATGGATGTATGTTTGTATACATTTGTGTGTGTATGCATTGTGTGCATGTCCGTGTTTATGAGCACTAATGTCAATGTCTATATGTATGCATGTGCGTATGCATGTGTCTGTGTGTGTGAGTGTGTTTGTGTGTCTATGCATGTATGTATGGTATTATGTATTCCTGTGTGAGTGTGTGCATTTGTACTCAAGCATGTACGTGTGTGTGCTAATGCGCATATGTATTTGCATATGTGGGGGCATGTTTGTCTACTTGTGCAAGCATGGCTATGTGCCTGGTTACACACGTGTGTGTGTGTGTATGTGTGTTTATGTGTATATATGTGTGCTCGTGTGTACTTGTGTGCACATTGTTATGTGTACATGCATGCATGTGTGTGTGTGTGTGCATATATCAGTAAGTGTGTATGTGTGTGTATGTGTGAGTGTAAGTGTGTGTGCACATGTTTGCATGCATGAGTGTATATGTATGTGTATCATTGTGTCTGTGTGTGCATGTGTTGTTGTGTACTAATGTAAGCGTGTCTGTGTGCATGTGAGCATATATGTGCATGTTTACATCCATACATGTATGTGTGTATATGCTTCAGTGTGTATGGGTGCACACAAGTGCTTTGTGTGAATTTTCTTTTGTAATTACATGTTTGAGTGCACTTGTGCTTTCGTATGCATGCTTGTGCTTGGTTGTGTGTGTGTCTTGTGTGTATATCAATGTGTTTGGGTGTGTGCACATGTATGTGTGTGCATGTATTCAAGCTTGTGTGTGTATATGTGTGTGTGCATATGTGTGAGCCTATGTGCTTTTGTGTGTCAATGTGTTTGTGCTTGTGTGTGCATATGATTGTGCATGCATATGCACTTGTGTGTTCATTTGTGTGTACATGTGTGTGCATATGTGTGTGCACCTCTGTTTGTGTATTTGTGTGTGTGTTCTTGAGCATTTGCACATGCATGCAACTATGTGTACTTGTATGCCTTTGAATATTTGTGCATTGGGTCTTTGCATGTGTGTGCATGTTTTACTGGGTTTATGTGTGTGTTTGCATGTGTGTGTACTCAAGGGGATACATGTGGGTGTTTTTATTTGTGCTTATATGTGTGTATGTCTACTTATGTGCATATGGGTGTGTGTGCATGCATTCATTTGCAAGTGTACGTGCTTGCATGTTTATGTGTGTAAGTGTACGTGTATGCTTGTCTGCATGTGTGTGTATATCTATGCACACAAATGTGTATGTGTGTTTGTGCAAGTGTGCACCCATGATTGAATGCACAGGTGCTTGTCTACGTGCATGTGTTTGTGCTTGCATGTGTTTTGATGTGGTTATGTGAGTGATTGCATGTGCATATGTGTTTGCTCTTGTGTGCATACATGCTCTGTGCTTGAGCTTGTGCTAGTGCATTCTTATGTGTGTTTATGTTTGTGCATGTGTGCACAAGTATGTGTGTGGGTGCAGGCATTTGTATTGCTATGTATGTTCGTGTGTGTACCTTTCTCTAAGAGTGTCTACTTGCATGTGCATGGGTGCATGCATGTGTATGTGTGTGTATGCATGTGTGTTTGATTATTTGAGCATGCATTTGAATATATGTGAGTGTTTGTGTGCATGTGTGTGTCTAGAGGAGTGTGTGTATGCATAAGTGTGCATTTGTGTCTGTGTCTCCATATGTATGCGTTTGTGTCATTATGCACATGTGCACATATGTTTGTGTGGGTGTATGTGTGTAAGTTTGTGCCTATGTCTATGTGCATGCATACAAGTTGTGTGTGTGTGTGTGCGAGCGAATGTGTGTGTGTAATCATGTGTACACTAGCACATGTGTGTGTCTACACATGCATGTTGGCATATTTTTGTGTGTGGGCTTTGTGTTCAACTTTGTATGCTTGTGTGCCTATGCAAACATGTGATTGTGCATGCGTGTCTATGTTTTTAAGCACATGTGTGTGTAGAAGTATCTATGCATCTGTTTACTTGTGTGTGTGTGCTGATATGTGTCGATATGTGTGTGTGTGTGTGCATGCATGTGTGCATGATTATGTGCTTGAACACTTGCACATGTGTGTACGTGCATGTATGGGTGCACTTTTGTATGTGTACATGTGTGCATGCATGTGTGTATATATGTGTGTGTGTGCACTTGTGAGAGTTTGTGTTCATATGAGTGCATGTGTTTATGTGTGTGTTGATGTATGTTTGTGTGTGTGCTTATTCGTGTTCATGTGTGCACAAGTGTTTGTGTGAATATGCATGTCTGTGTGTGCATACAAAAGTGTGTGAATGTGTGTGTGTGTATACATGTGTGTCTCTATTTATGCATACTTTTTTGTGTGCATATGTGGATGAGGGTGTGTTTTTGGGTGCGTGCCTACTTGTGTACTTGTGTGTCCTTGAATTTTTTTGCTTGTGCATGTGCATGTGTGTACCTATATGTGTGCATGTGCATACGTGTTTATGTATGTTGTTATGCACCTGTAGGTGTGTATATTCAAGTGTTGCCATGCTTGTGCATGTGTAAGTGCATGTGAATATGTGCATGCATATGTGTGGGTTTGCATGTGTGCATGCATGCATGTTTGTGTGTGTCTGTATAGTGGTGTGTGTAAGTGTATGCGTGTGTGTGGGCAGGCTTGTGCAAATGCATGAATGTGTGTGCGTGTGTGTCAGTGTGTTTGTTTTTATAGGTGTTTATTTGTGTTCATGTGTGTGCACACATATGAGTGTGTGTGTGTGTGTGTACATATGTGAGTGTGTGTGTGTGTGTGTTTGTACTTGTATGTGATTGTGTTTGTGTGTGTGCTTGTCTGTGTGTACACAGAGGCACATGTGTGTATAAGAAGGTGTGTGTGTGTTTGTTTATATTTGTGTGTGTGCATGTTTCATGTGTGTTAGGGCATGGTTGAGTCTACATTTGTGCATGTGTGTGTATGTGTGTGTGCATTAGTGTGTGTATGTGCATGCATATGTATATGCATGTATGTATATGTGTGCATGTGTGTGAATTTGTCTTTGTGCTTGTGTGTGCATTCACATGTGCATCTATATGTGTTTGTGTTCATACATTTCTAGGTGGTGCATGCATCTTTGTGTGCATGTGTGTGCATGGATGTGTGCACATTTGTGTGTGTAGTTGTGTGCTTTTGTGTGTAAATATGTGTTTATGTGTGTGCTTATGTGGCTAGGCATGCATATGTGTATGTTTGTGTATGTGAATTCATTGTAGGTGTGTATGCTTATGTGTATGTATCTACGTGTGTGCTTGTAGTCTATTTGTGTGTGAACATGTGTGTTTGTGTATAAGTGTGCATGTGTGGCAAGTGTGTGCAAGTGTGTGTACATGTCTATGAGTACATGCTTACATGCAAGTGTGTGTGCATATGAGTTTGTCTATGTGTATTCTTGTCTATGTGTACATTTGTGCATGTGCTTGTGCATGTCCATGTGTGTGTGTGTGTGTGTGCCTTTATATGCATGAGTGTCTGTGTGTGTCTACATATATTTGTTTGAATGTGCCTGTGTGTGTGTTCAAGTATGTGTGTGTATATTAAAGTGCATGCATGTGTGTTTGTATGTGTGTGCGTGTGTGCTTGTATGTGTGCTCATGCATGTGTTTGTGTGCTTATGCAAGTGCAAATGTTTGCATGCATGTGTGTATGTGTGTGCATGGGTGATTGTATGTGCATGTATTTGTCTGCACATGCATGTGTGTGTATGCATGTGTATGCATGTGTGAGTAAGAGTGTTAGTACTTATATGTGTGTGTCAAGGTGTGCGCATGCATGTGCTTATGTGTGTGAGCATGTTTGCATGCATGTGTGCATGTATGAGTGTATGTGTGTTCATGTGTGAGTGAGTGTTTGCGCAAATGTGACTTCATATGTGTGCATGTTTGTCTGTGTGTCTATCGATGTCAGTGCAAGTATATGCATGTGTGCTTCAGCATGTATGGGTCTACGAGGGAGCATGTGTCTATGTGTGTCAGCATTTGTGTGCAATGGTGTGTGTCTGTGTGTGTATGCATTTCTATGTCTATTTGTGCACCTGTGTCTATGCTTGTAATTATGGTTGTGTGTGGGTACACTTATGTGTGTGTATCTATGTGTGTGCATGTGCATTTGTATGGTGACTATGCTTGCGTGTATGTGTGTGCTTATGTGTGTGTGTCCACATGTGTGTGCATACGTGTTCATTTGTATGTTCATGTGTGAGCATTTTTGTGTGCACCTCTATGTGTGTGTTTGTATGTTTGTCTATACTTGTAGGTTTGGGTGCATATGTGTGTATGCATGTGTGTGCATGCATGTTTGTGTGTGTGTGCATGTGTATTTGTTTAGGAAAGTGTGTGTGCATGTGTGTGTACATGTGTGATTGTGTATATGTGTGTAGGTGTGTGTACTTGTGGACATGTCGGTGTGCACATGTGTGTTTGAGTGCATGCATTCATTTGCACGTGTAGGATTGTGCATGTGTGCGTGTAAGTGTGTGTGGGCACTTGTTCATGGGTGCATGTTAGTGTGCATGTGTGTATGTGTGTTTGTGTGTGCACATGTAACTATGTGTGCAGACTCACCTATGTGTGTGTGCTGGGTTTGCTATGCTTGTATGTGTGTATGCATTTGTGTGCGCGATTGTGTGGGTGTAGTTGTGTGTACCTATGTGTGAGTGCATGCATGATTGTGTGCTTGAGTGTGTGCATGTGATTTTTTCTTGAGCCATGCATTTGTGCTATTATGTGTGTATATGTGTATGTGTTTCTATGCAAGTGCATATATGCACTTGTGTGTGTGTTTACAAGCATGCATGTGCATGTGTGTGTATGTGTGCACTTGTGTGTGGGTTTATGTATGTGTGTGTGTGCGCTTCAATATGTGTCTATGTGTGTGTAAAGGTGTGTGAGTGCATTTGGGCATGTGCCTACATATGTTTGTATCTTGGTGTGCATGTGCATACATTCATAAGTGCATGTGGATGCATGTGTGTGTGTGTGTGTTCATGTGCATGTGTGTGTGTGTGGGTGTTTTTGTGCATGCATTCGAGCATGTGTGTATAAGAGTGCATGTGTGTGTGCGTGTGAGTGTGTGTATGCTAACACATGTATGTGCGTAGGTTGTATGTTCATTTATTTTTTTCATGTGCATATGTGTGATTTTGCTTTTGTGTTTGTGTTCGTGTGTGCATCTATGTGTGTGTACTAGTACATGTACGCAAGTGTTTAAGTTCATGTATGGATTTCCATGCATGTGTGTGTCTGTGTGTGTGCATGTGAGAGTTTGTATTCATGTGTATGTGTGTGTATGTCTATGTGTATGTGTGCATCTTTATGTGAGTGTGTAGGTACATGTGTGTGCATGTATTTGTTTTCTTGTGCAAATGTGCATGTGTGTGTGCATGCATGCATTTATGATGTGTGTGCATGTGTGTGTCTATTTTGCATGTTTCTTTGTGCATGCTTATAGATGAGGATGTCCATGTTTTTACGTGTGCATATGTTTAGGTGTGCTTGTGTATGTATTGGAATGTGTGTGTGCTTTTGTGTGAGCATGTGTGTTTCTATGAGTGTGTTTGTGCTTATTCTTGCATATGTGCGTAAATGTTTGTGTGTTGCTATTCACGTGCATGTATGCACCTCTATATTTATGTATCTATGTGCATATGCATGTCTAAGTGAGTGTGAATTTGTGTGGTTTGTGCATGTATGTGCATGTGTGTGTGTGTGTGTGTGTGTTTGTGTGTGCGTATGAGTATGTGTATGCATGTGTTTGTGTGAGCATGCTTATGTACATGCACAAATGTGTGTGTGTGTATCTATTGGTGCGTGTGTGAGTTGACATGGGCATGCATGTCTATGCATGCATATATATGTTTTTTTGTGTGTGCCTATGTGTGCTTGTGTTTTTGTGAATGTTCATGTGCATATGAGTTCAGTGATGCATGCATGTGTATATGGATATGTGTGTGTGCATGTGTGTGTTTGTGCATGGACATATGTGCATGCACCTATGTGTGTGTGTGTGCATGTTTTTGTGCTGGGTGTGTGTATATATGCATGTGTGTTTATGTGTGCATGGTGTTTGTCTCTGCATATGTGTGTGTGTGTGCACATGCATATTTATGTGTGAGTGTGTGTGAGCATGGGTGTGTTGGTGTGTGTGCATTTTTCTTATGCTTCTATGTGTGCATATGTGTTCGTGTGTGTGTGAGTGAGTGTGTGTGTGTCAATAGTCATGTGTTTGTGTCCCTATATGTGTGCTTGTGTGTGTGTTAGTATGCAAGCATTTATTTTTGTGCCTAAATTTGTGCATTTATTATGCATGTGAGTGTACAGGTGTGCATGTGTGCATGTGTTTGTGTATTTGTCGATGCATTTGTATGTTCAAGTGTGAGTATGGATTTGTGGGTGTGTGTGTGTACATGTCTACATTTTTTATGTGTACATGTCTATGTGTATGCATGTGTGTTCTTGTGTGTTAGCAAATGTGTATATATGTGTGTGTGTGTGCACATGCTCATGCATGTGTGTGCATGTCTGAGCATGTGCTTCAAAGTGTGCATGCACATGTGTCTGTTTATGGGCATGTGTGTGCATATGTCTCTATGTGTGTGTTATGTGTGCTTTTCTATTGGTGTGTATGTGTGTATGTTTATTTTTGTGAACACTAATATATTTTTGTGCCTACATGCATATGCATGCATATGTTCATGTGCATGCATGTGTTTGTGTATGTGTGTGTGCATGCTTGGTTGTGTGATTGTGCATGTGACATGTGTGTGTAGAGGTGTTTGTGCATGTGAGCGTGTGTGTGTGTGCATGTGCATGCAAGAGTGCTTGTGTATGCATGCACATGCATAGTTGTGTATGCATGCACATGCATAGTTGTGTATGCATTTGTGTACTTATGTATATGTATGTTTGTGAGCTTGTGTGTAGTTTTGTGCCTATTCATGTAAATGTGTGTGCATGTGTATGCTTGTTTGTTTATGTATGTTGCATTCATGTGTGTGTGTGTGTATGTATAGGTCTGCCTTTGTGTGCACGTGCATGCATGTGTTTATGTGTGTGAGAATGTAACTATGCCTATGTGGTTGGGTGTTTGTGTATGCATGTTAATGTACGTGTGTGTGCCTATGCATCATAGTTTGTGAGTGTGTATGATTGTGCATGCATGTGTTCATTTGTGTTAGCCTATGAGTGTGTATGTGTGCATATTTTTGTTCGAGTGTGTGCAAGTGTGCTTGTATGAGTGTTTGTATGAGTAAGTTTGCCTATGTGTGAATGTGTGCATACATGTGAGTGTGTGTGCATGTCTATGTGTATCAATGTATGTCCATGTGTTAGTGTGTGTGTGTGTGCATGCAAGTATGTGCACGTGTGTGTCTACGTGTGTTGATGTAGGTGTTTGTCTATTGGTTTTTGTGTGTGCACTTCTATGCATACCTGTTTGCTTGCGTGTGTGTTGGTAGATGCATGTTGTGCATGTGTGAAAGCTTGCATGTGTGTGTGTGTGTGTTAGCCTTTGTGTGTGTGTATATGTGTGCTAGTGCATGTGTGAATGTGTATGTGCATGCATCTTTGTGCACATGTATATGTTTGTATGTTTGTGAGTGTGCACATGCATGTTTTTGTACGTATGAGAGTGAAAGCATGTAGGTGTGTGTGGGTGTGTGTATGTTGTTTGTGCATGTATGCATAGAAATGTGGGTACATGTGTGCATTTGTGTTTGTGCCTATATGTATGTGTGTATCAACATGTGTTGATGTGGGTTGTCTATGTGTTGGTTTGTATGTGTGTACTTGTGTGTTTGCATGTGTGCATGTGTCTGTGTTGATGGCTGTATATTGTGTATGTGTGAAAGCATACATGTGCATGTGTACATGTGTATGTGTCTATCAGTGTGTATGTGTGTATATGTGTGTGTGTGTATGTGTGCATGTGTTTGTGTGTGGGTATGTTTGTGAGTGAGTGTGTACATGTGTGTGCTTGCAAGTGTGAGAGTGCAAGCATATGGGTGTGTGTGAGTGCGTATGTTGTATTTGTATATATGCAGTCTATGGGTACAGGAATGCACTTTTGTTTGTGTATATGTGTGCATATGTATACATGTGTGTGCACGCATGCACATGTGCATGTGTGTTTGAGTGTGTGTGTGTAGGCATGTGTGTCCATATACATTTGTGTGTGCATATGTGTGCTTGAGTGCATTCATGCATGTATGCTTGCATATGCATGAGTGCCTAATTCATTTGAGGTTAGATATGTGTGTACATTTGAGTGTGTGCATTTATGTGTATGTATGTGTTTTCATGTGTGTGTGTGCATGCACTTTTGTGTATGCATGTCTGTGTGGGTGTATGTGCACATGTTGATGTTTTTGCTTGTCTATTTTTGTGTTATGCATGCTTGTGTTTATGTGTATGTGTACGTGCATTTTTGTGTCATTGTGTTCATGTGTTTGTGTGTGTGTGCATGTGTGCGTATGTGCATGTCTATGGTGGTGTGTGTGTGTGTGGGTGTGTAAGTGCATGTGTGTCTACACATGTACATAGGCGTGTGTGTGTGTTTATATGCACACATTCATATGGGTGTATCCCTGTAAGCACGTGTGTGTACTTATGTCTATGTTTGTACATTTGCATGTGTATTTATGTATATGTGTGCCCATAAGCTTGTGTGCATGTGCATGTGTTTTTGTATGCACATGTGTAAGCGAGAACTTGTGCTTGTGTGCACGAGTTTGTGAGAAAATGATGTCTATGTAGAAGCATGTATATGTGCTTATGCATGTGTGTCTATGTTTTCATGTGTATGTGTGCAAACATATGTGAGAATCCATGTTTGTGTGCATGCATGTGTGTGTGTGCATGTGTATGTCTATGCGTGTACATAGGCTTGTATGTTTGTACATGAGTGTACTTACATGTGCATGTGTGTACACGTGTGTAGCTGTGTGTGTATGTGTGCATGCCTATGTGTGCACACGTATGTGCTTGGGCATGTGTGTGTGCACATGTATGTGTGCACATGTATGTGTGCATGTTTAGGTGTGTGCGTGTGTGTGGTACATTGTGAGTGTGTGTGTGCATGGTTTTGTGTGAGTGCATGTCAACATGTGCATGTGTGTGTAGGTGCATGCATGTGTACGTTCGTGTTTGTGTGTGTGGGTGTGTGCTCATGCATGCATATGGTATGCATGCTTGTGTGGGAGTGTGCATGTGTCTAAGTGCTTATGTGTGTGTGCATGTGTCTCTTTGTGTGAGTTTGTGTGCATGCTTGTGAATGTGCAAGAGTGTATGTGTGTTTGTATGTGTGCATGCTCTCATGTGTGTGTCTATGCATGTGTGTAATTTTGCATGTGTGTATGTGCATGTGTCTTTGTCTTTGTGCATATGTCTACGTGCATGTGTGTGTAAGTGTGTGTCTATGAGCATGTGTAAATATGTGTGTCCAAGTGCATGTATTTTTTGCATTTGCTTGTGTCTACAAGCATGTCTATGTTGCTAGGTATGTGTGTGTGTCCATGTGCTTTTTTGTTCGTGTCTGCATGTAGGTGTGTGTGTGTTTGCATGTGTTTGTGCTTATAAGTGTGTGCATATGAATGCACATTTATGCATAAGCTTATGCATATGCATTTGCTTGTATGTGCACTAGTATGTGCGTGGGCTTATGCATATGCAATTTCCTGTATGTGAATTGATATGCACATGTGTTTGCTTGTATGCATGTCTCTGTGTGCATCGATGCATGTGTGTTTGTGTACATGTATTTGTGTGTGCTTGTTTGCCTAGGCATGTGTGCAAGTGGTCGTGTGTGTGTGCTTACACATACATATGTCTATATGTGTGCATGCGTGTATGTATGTATATGTGTTTATGCATACTAATATGTGTGTGCCTGTGATTATGCATGTGTGTCTTTATGTCCATCTACATGTGTATATGGGTGTGTGTGTGTGTACGTTTCCATTTGTTTGTGCATGTAAGAAAGAGAGAGAGAGAGAGAGTGTGTGTAAATGTATGCACATGTGTGTGTGTGCATGTGGGTGTCCATATGTGTGCTTATATGCTCTCATGTGTGTCTACAAGTATGAAAGCACGTATGTGGATATGTATGTGGCATATGCATGTGCATGTGCATATGTGTACATGGGTATGTGCATGTGTTCACTTGTGCATGTGTGCGTATGTGCATGTGTGCGTATGTGCATGTGTGTGCATGAATGCATATGTGTGTGTGTGTGTGTGTACATGTAGTTTTGAATTCATGTTTGTGTGCATGTGAGTTCATGTGGCTATGTGTGTGTGTGTATGCATTAATGGATGTGTGCACACACATTTGTGTGTGTGTGTTTCATGTATGCATGTATGTGCTTAAAAGCATGTCTGTGCATGTGTTTGCAGACACGTGACTTTATGTGTGAGGTAGTGTGCATCTATTTGTGTATGTGTGTTTGTGTGTGTGTTTCAACATGAGTGTGTGCCTATGAGTGCATGCTGCTTATGTGTGCATGTGTGCATGTGCACATGTGCATATGTGATTGTTCTTATGTCTGTGTGTGCACTTGTGTGTGTGCATATTATCTAGAGGTATGTGTACATGTTTTCATTTATGTGAGCATTTGCAGGTATTCTTACATGTATGCATGTATTTGTTTGTGTTCATATGTTTATCTAAGTGTGTGTGTGTGTGTTAGTGTATACATGTTTGTATGCATGTGTGTGGCCATGTTTATTTTTATTTGTGCGTGTGTGTATGCATGCCTATGTTCATTTATGCATATTTGTGCACGTGTGTGTGTTTGAGTGCAACTATGTTTGAGCACTTTATGAGTGTGCATCCTTATGTGGCATGTTTATGCATTTTTGTGTATTTTGCATGCATTTGTGTATGCATGCATGGATGTGTACATCTATGTGTGAGTGTTTTTGTGTGTGCCTATGTTTGTGCTTACAATTATGTGTGGGTGCATGCATGTGTCCTTATGTGCATGAATTCATGTGCATGTGTGTCTACTCATGTGTATGTGCTTGAGTGTATATATAAGTGGGTGCAATTGTGAATGTTTGTGTGTTGTGCATACATGTATGTAGGTGTATGGGTCCTTATGGGCGTTTGTGTGTGTGTGCATGTACATATGTGTGTGCATCTGTGTAAATGCTTGTGTGTATTTGCAAGTGTGCATGTGCATGCATGTACCTACGTATTTGTATGAGTCTTTGAGTTTTCATGCATGCATGCTTGCATATGTGTGGGTGCATGTGTGTGTGTATATGTATGTATGGCTTTGCACATATGTGTGTGAACTTATTTGTGTGTGTTTGTGTGCATGCATATTTATGTGCACATGTGTTTATGGGTTTGCGTGTGTGCACACATACATGTGTTTGTGTGTGTATGCATGTATGTATGTCTATTCATGTGTGTGTGTCTATGAGTGCAAGGCTATTTTTTTAGTGGGCATGTGTATGCATGTGTGTGTACATTTAAACATTTTTTTGTGCATCCATGTCTGTGTATATGTGTGCATGTATGAGCATTAATGCATTTGGCTGTGAGTGCTTGCATGTGTACGTGTGTGTGTGTGTGTGCATGTGGGAGTGTGTACATGCATGTGTGAGTGTGTGTACATGCATGTGCATGAGCACGTGTTTGAGAATGTGTGTGTGGACACATGTGTCTTTATGTTTCTGCATGTGTGTGTGTGTCTTTCCATGTGTGTGCTCATGTGTTTATGTACATGCAAATGTGTTTGTGCCTACAAGCACAATTGTGTGAATATGTGTGTGTAAGAGTGTGCGTGTCTACATGTGTGCATGCATGCATGCGTGTGTATGCATGGTAGTGTGTGTTCATGTGTGTATGTGTGCTTATGTGTGTGCAAGTCTAGTTGTGGGTGTGTGTGCTTACATGTGCATGGGTTGTGTGTGCACCTATGTATGTGTGCGTGTGTGTGATCATTTGTGTGTTCATGTGTGCTTCTATGCATGTGTTTATGTGTGCATGTGCGTGTACATGTGTGTGTGTTTGTGTATGTGTGTGTGCATGTATTTATGAGTTTGTGTGCAAGTTTATATGCATGACTTCATACGTTTTATGTGTACATGTGCAAGTGTGTTTGAGTGTCTCAAGTGTATGCAAGTGTACATGTGTGTGTGCAAATGTGCAAGTGTGTGCATGTCCATTTGCACATGCATGTGTGTGTGCATGCTTGTCTGTGTGTAGATGCATTTGCACGTGTATTTGTGTGTGTGCAAGCATGTGTGTGTGTACGAGTAAATGTGTGTGTTTATGCTTGAATGTGTGAATGTGCATGCATGCATGTGTGTGTATGAGCATGTGTGCATATGTTATGCTTGTGTGCATGAATGTGCACATGCACATGTGTGCTTTCTTGTGTGTTTGCATATATGTTTATGAATATGCATATGTGTGTGAAGGCATGCATGTGTGTATTTGTGTGTGTGTGTGTGTTTGTATTTGTGTGCATGAGTATGCATGCATCTATATGTGTGTGTTTGTGTGCATTTTAACATTCATGCATGTGTGTGTGTGTGAGCATGTCTATTAGCCTATTTGTATGATTGTGCATGCATTTAAATGGGTGCAGGCACTTGTGTGTGTTTGTGGTTGACATGTGCGTGCATGTGAGTGTGTGTCTATAAATGGGAATACATGTATGTGACTATGCATGGGGATGTGCATGTGTGTTATGTGTATGAATGTTTGTGTGCATGTGTGTGTGGGTGAGTTTATGTGTGTCTATATGTTTGCATGTGTGTTCCTAAGATTGCATGTCTATTTATGTGTGTGCATGTGCTTGTGTGTGTGTGTGTACATGTGTGTGTTTTCATGTGTTTTCTTCTATGTGTGTGCATGTATGTGTGTGCATGTGTGTGTTTGCATGCGTGAGTGTGTTTGTGTGCGTGACTATGTGCAGATGCATACAAGTATGTGTACACATATGGGTATATGTGTCGGTGTCTGTGTGTGGGTGTGTGCAGGTTTGCATGTGTGTGTATGCATGCACATGCGTGCTCTTATGTGAATGCGTGGGGGAGGGAGAGAGTGAATGCATGAGTTTGTCTTGTGTGTGTGTGCAAGCATGTTTGTTTGTGTGTGTGTGAATGTGCATGGGAATGTGTATGTGCACAAGTGTGCTTATGAATTTGCATATGTATGTCCATGTATGTCTACATGCGTGTATGTGCACAAGTGTATGGGTGCATGTGTGTATGCAGGCACATATAAGAGTGTGCATGTGTTTTTGTGCTTGCATCCATTTATGTGCACATGTGTAGTTTGCACATATGCATGTGTGTACATCTATGTGTGTGTGGGTATGTGTGTACATGCAGATGCTTGTATGCATGCTTGCATGTGTGTACATGTGTGCTTTTGGTTGTGTGAAAGACTATTCAAGCATGTGTGTATGTGTGTGTGTTGTTTTTTTGTGTGCATATGCATATGGAAGTGTGAATAGGTGCTTGTTTGTTTGAGTGTGTTCATGTGCACGTTTGTGCATGTGTGCATGTGTTTATGTTTATTTGTGTTCATGAATGTGTGTTACATTTGTGTAGGGTTGTGTTGTGTGTATGTCTATTCATATGTGTGTACACATGCACACATGTGTGCATGCATTCCATCAGTGTATGCATGCGTGGGAGTGAGTGTGTGTGTGTGGCTGTGAGAGCTTTCATGTGTATGTGTGTGCATGCATGTGCATATGTGCATGTTGTTGTGCATGCATATGCATGCATTGGTGTGTGTTTGCTTGTGTGTATGTGTACATATGCATGTGTTTGAGCATATGTGCTTGCATGTATGCATGTATATAAGTGTGTGCGTGTGCGTGTGTTATTATTTTTCATGTGTGTGTGGGTGAGTTTATGTGTGAATGTGTGCATGTGTATATGTGGGCAAGCATGTTTGTTTGTGTGTGTTGGAGCTTGCATATGTGCATGTGTGTGTGTGGGTGAGTTTATGTGTGTCTATATGTTTGCATGTTAGTATTTTTCATGTGTGTTCTTAAGATTGCATGTTTATTTATGTGTGTGCATGTGCTTGTGTGTGTGTTTTCATGTGTTTGCTTCTATGTGTGTGTATTTTTCATGTGTGTGTAAATACATGCTTGCATGTATGAATGTGTCTGTAGGATTATGCATATGTGCATGCATGCATATGCATGCCTACATGTAAGTAAGTGTGCATGTGTGTATGTGTGTGCATTTAGTTGTGGGTATGAATTCACACACACATTTGTCTATGTGCATGCATATTCGTCGACGTTTGTATGCACCTATGTGTGTGTGTGATCGTGTGTGTGCACCATTGCATGTGTTTATGGCTGCATATGTGTGTATGTGTGTGTACATATGTGCATGTGTGTTAATGTGTGTGTGTGGTTAAGCATGTTTGTGTGTTCCTGTGTGCACGTGTCTATGTGCATATGTGTGTGTAATTACATGTGTGTATTTGTATGTGTTGGGGTGTGCCTACCCATTAGTCTATTTGTGTGTATTTACATGCATGTGTTGGTGCATCTTTATATACATGTGTGTGCATGAGTGTACATATGTCTTTTTGCTTGCATGCATGCACATGCAATGTTTTTATGAGCATGTAAGCATGTCTGTGTTTGTGCACTTGCATGCATGTGTGCATCTTTTCATTCATGTTTGTCTTTGTATGGTGGGGTGAGTGCTTGTGTTTGTATATGGGTGTGTCAGGGTGTCCATGCTTGTGTGTGTACATGCATGCATATGTGGGTGTATTTGTGTGCATAAATATGCATGTGTGTGTGAGCATGCATGTGCATGTGTGTAAGAATGTCTGTGAGCTTATGTGTGGGGTAGTGCATGTGTGTGTGTGTGCTTATATGTGTTTGTATATGTTTTTATGTGTGCATCTACATGGGTACTATGTATGTGTGTCTATGTGTACATGTGTATTTTGGCATGTGTTAAGTGTGCATCTATACAAGGGCATGTGTTTAAGTGTGTGTGTGCATTTGCATTTTTGTGTACCTGTGTGCATGCATGTGTGGGTGTATCTAATTGTGCCTGTATGTACAAATGTTTCATTTGTATGTGTGTTTGTGCATACATATAAGTGTGCATTTGTGTGCATGTATATTCACATTTGTGCTTTTGTGTTTTTGTGTGTGTCCCTGTGTATGTGTGTGTTCTTATATGTGTCTTTGAATGTGCATGCATCCATGTGTATGGGCATATGTGTGTAGGTGTGTGTGTGTGTGTGTGTATATGTGTGATCACATGTGTATGCATTAATGTGTGTCTATGTCTATAAGTGTGTATGCAGGTGTCTGTGTGTGGGTGTATAGATGTGTGTGTGCCCATGTGTGTTATGAGTGTCTGTGAGCGTGCGTGTGCTCATGTTGTGTGTGTGTGTGAGAAAGAGTGTGCATAGGTATACAATTGTGTATGTACATGTGTGTGTGTGTGTGTATGTGTGTACATGTGTGCATGTGTATATGCATGTGTGTGAGCATGCATGTGTGTCTGCATGTGTGTTTGTGTGTATGCGAGCATGTGTGCACATGAGTGGGTGCATGTGTGTATACGTTGTGCATGCATAATTATGCTTGTGTGCTTGAGCTCGCAAGTGTGCACATGCATGTGTGCTTGCATATGGGTGTGTGTGTTTGCGTGCATGTGTATGTATGTGTGTCTATCTCCTCTATGTGTGAGTGTGTGTGTGCTTTCATGTATGTGTGCATGCATGCATGAGTACAAGTGTTTGTGAGCATAAGTGTGAATGTGTGTGTGCATCTATGTTCATGTGCATGTGCATCTATGTGTATGTTTGAGTGCAAGTGCATGTGCAAACATATGTGTGTGCTTGTGCTTGCATTTATGTGCATTCACGTGTTTGCATGAGTGTACGAGTGTGATTGTGTGTATGTGTGTTTCTATATGTGCATGTGCATATGTGTGCCTATGTATGTATTCTTTATGTTTGATTATTTGTTTCCCTATGCATATACATGTGTGTTTGCATACTTGTGCAAATATTTGCATGGAAAGTTTTATGTGTGTGTGCATGAATGTACTTGTACGAGTTTGTGTTCATGTTTATATGTGTGCTTGTGTGTGTGTACATGCACACTTGTGCTTGGATGTGTGAGTGCATATATGTGCGTTTGTGGGTGCATGCATGTGTGCTTGTGTGCATGTATTTGTGTGTCTTTGTCCACATGAATGCTTGTGTGTACTTGCATGTTTGTGCTTGCATATTTATGTCTGTGTGTGTGTGTGTGTGCATGCATATAAGTGTGCTTGTGTTTGTGTGACTTTGTCCACATGAATGCTTGTGTGTACTTGCATGTTTGTGCTTGCATATTTATGTCTGTGTGTGTTTGTGTGTGTGTGCATATTTGTGTGTGTATGTGTGCATGCGTATAAGTGTGCTTGTGTTTGTGCTATGCTTATGTGAGTGCATATGTGTGGTTGTGGTTGTGTTTTTGTGTGAGTGCATGCACCTACATGTTTGTGCATGTCCATCTGTGTGTATTCTTATGCGTGTTTGTATATGTTCTTCAATGTGTGTGCATGTACATTTGCATATGTGTTCTTGTCTATTTGTTGTTAATGCATGTATGTGTGCACGTGTATGTGTTGTTACGTATACGAATGTGTGTAATGGTGTGTGTGCATGTGTATTTCTATCTATGTACATGGCATGTGTGTGTGTGTGTGTTAGTGAATGTGAGTGTGTGTGGGTTTATTTGTCTATGGGCATATGTAAAAGCATGTGTGGTGCATGTGTAAGTGGTGGTATTTATGTTGGTGCTTGTGTGTGTCTACTTACATTCTTGTATGTATATTTAGTCTAAGTTTGCATATATGTGTGTAAGTGAGTGCGTTGATGCATTTGTGTGTTTGAATGTGTGGGTGTGTGTGTGCTTATGTGTGCACTTGTGTGTGTGCACGTGTGGGTATGCATGTACATGGGTGAATGTGGTGCATCCATAGATGCATGTGTGTGTAGGTATGCATGCTTGTGTATTTGCATGTGTGTGTGTGTGCATTTATGCATACGTGTGTGTATGTGAGTTTGTGTGCATGTGCATTCGAGTGTATGCATCTCCATGTGTGTATGTATGTGTTTGTGTTTGTGTGCATGTGTGCGTGTTTGTGTGCTTATATGCATGTGTGAATATGTGCATGTGTGTATCTTTGTGTGTGTGTGTGTGTGTGCACATGTGCATTTGTTCATCCATGGATGTGTGCGTATGCGCATTTGTACTAGCATGAGTGTTCTTGAGTGTGCACTTGTGTGCATATGTGCTTGTGTGTGTCTCTGTGTTTGTGAGTAATGTTGTGGGTGTGTGCAAGCATGTAGTTATGCGCTTCAGTTTGTGACTTTATGCCTACATACATATGAACATCAATGTGTCCATGTGCATGTGTTTATGTGTTCAAGTGTCTATGTGTGTCTATGTGTGGCTGTGTGTGGGTGTGTGTACATATGTATGTATACAATGTATTCTTCTTGTGTTTGCATGTTAGTGAACATATGTGTGTGTGCATGTTTCTGTGTCTTTATCTATGTGTGTGTGCATTTGTGAGTTTGTACATGTGTGTATGGGAGTGTGTATGTGTGCATGTGTGTTCGTGTTTGCGTGTGTGTGTCCAAGTGTATGTGCATGTGTGTCATGTCTGTGCATGTGTGCATGCACATGTGCATATAGGAGCATGTGTGTGTTTATTTGTGCGTGTGTGTGTGTGTTTGTATGTCTATTTATGCGTGTGTGTGTGTGTATGTAAGTGTGTGGGTGTGTTGTGTGAGCCTATATGCATTTGTGCAAATGTGCATGCATATGTGTATGAGTGAGCATATGGGTGAATGCATGTGTGTGTGTGTGTGCAAATATTTACCTATGTGTGTGTGCTTGCATGACTTTGTCTGTCTACCTATGCATGCTAATGTGTTTTTGTGTAGATATGTGTTTGTATGCATGTGTGTGTGTAATTGTATATATGTGGTTGTGTGAACATGCATGTGTGAACACATGTAATTGTGCAAATCAGTTTGTGTCATATGCATGTGCTTTATGTGTGCGTGTGTGTGTGATGGTCTATGTTTGTGTCTTTGTATACATGTGTTTGCATGTATGTGACTATGCATGTGCATGTGTGTGATTGTGTGTGTTTAGGTGTGTGTATGATTGTGTGCGTTTAGGGGTGCGTGTGTGTGTGTTTATGTGTGTCTATGTGTATACTTGTGTGTGTTCGTAGGCTCGTGTGTTCATGTGCATGTGTGCCTACATGGGTGTGTGGCTATGTGTGTTTGCATGTGTGAATATGTATATATGAATGTGTGTTTGTCTGTCCATTTGTGCATGTCTGTATATGTTTGTGTGTGTTATGCATGTGTGTTTGCATGCACACACACATGCATTTAGGTGCTTGCACGTCTATGTATATGTGTGTGCCTGCTTGTGTGAATGTGTGCTTGTGTTTGTGTCTACATGTGTGTGTGTTGGTGCATGTCTGTGTTCCTCTATGTGTGTGGGTGTGAGTATGTTTTTTCTTGTGTGTGCATGTGTGTGTTTGTGAATTTTTTGTGCTTGTGTGCACATGTGTGTGTGTATATGTATATGTGCATGTGCATGCATGTGTACATGTGTATATGTGCATGTGTGTGTGTATCTGCATGTGTGTGAGTGTGTGGGTGTGTGCGTGTATGCATATTTTTATGCATGAAGGTGTGCACCTGCATACGTATGTGTGTGCATGTCTGTGTGCACACACATGTATAAACTGTATATTTGTGTGTATCGATTATTGTGAGTATGTGTGGCTATTCGTGTGTGTATGTAATGCATGTGCATGACTACATGTGTGTATGTGTGTGAATGTGCATGTGATCACGTGTGTGTGTGTGTGAATGTGTCTATGCATATTCATTTGTGTTGTGCATATGAGTCTACATGCATGCACATTTGGGTGTATGCATGCTTATGTAGTGTCCTTATGCTTATGCATGTAGCTATGTGTGCATGTCCATGTGCATGTGTATGTGAGTTTGTGCTTGTGTATCTGCTTATGTTGGTGAGTTTGTATCTGTTTATGTATGCGCTTGTGTGCTACTACACATGCATGCTTGTGTGCATGAGTGTGTGTGTGTGTGCACATACGTGTGGGCATATGTCTGTGTATAAGTATTTGTGTGTATGTGTGTGTATGTGATCCTACATGTGTGCGTATGTGTGTGCACATGTGACTTTGTGTCCTTTTGAGTATGTGTGTGTGTTTTTGTGCATATATAAGTGTTTGTTTATGGGAGTGTGTAGGTGCATGTGTGTCCTAGTGTGCAAGTGTTTGTGTGCGAGTGCAAGAGTGTGCATGCCCACATATGTGTGTGCTCATGTATGTGCATCTATGTGCATGCACACTTGTGTGTCTAAGCATGCACATGCATATATGTGGATTTGTGTGTATGTGTGTGTGCATTTGTGTGGTTGTGTGTGTCCATACGATATGTGCATGTGAATGCATATGAGTGTGTGTGCATTTGCATATGCATTTGTGTTTGCATATGCTTATGTATGTGTGTGAGCATGTATGTGTGTGTGCAATGCATGCGTATGTCTGTGTCTATGTGTATACACATGCACGTGTGTGCATACATCTGTTTCTTCTTGTGTGTATGTGTGCTTATATTTATTTTTGCTTGTGTGTTATTGTGCATGTGTTTATGTTCCTGTGTTTGTCTATATGAGAGTGCATTTGTGCTAGTGTGTGCATATGTGTATGTTGTGTGCATCCATGTCTATATGTTTGTGTCTTTGTGCATGGGCATGTGTGCATGCATGTGTTTGTGTACGTGTGTATGTTTGTGTGGTAGTTTGTGCATATGTGCATGTGCACATGTTTTGGTGTGTGTATGCATGTTTTTGTGCATGTGTGCCTATGTACATGTATGTATGCATGCTTTCATGTCTGTGTGTTCATTGGTGTTGGTGTGTGTGCATGTGAGTGTGTGTGATTATGTACATATGCGTGTTTGCATATGAGCACATGTGTGTGTGAATGCATGTGTGATTGTATATGTTTGTCTACATCTATGTGCAGTTGTGTGTGTGTGTGGGTGTTTGCATGCACATGTGTGCATGTGTGTGCATGTGTACATGCTCGTGGGTCTACATGATACATTTGTGTGTGCACTTCTACATGCATGTGTGATAGTTCATGTAAGTGTTTGAGTACGTGCATGTATGTGTGCATGCATACATGTGTGCATCAACATTTGTGTTGGTGTGTGTGGGCGTGTGTGCATACATGTGCATGGGTGTGTCTTTTTATGCACATGTGTTCATGCATATATGTGTTTTTATGCAATTCTATGTGCATGTGCATGCATGTGCATGCATGTGTGTAGGCATGTGTTTGCACATGGTTGTGCATGCATTCTTGTGTGTGTGTGTGTGTGTGCATATGCATGTGAGTACATTTTTTTATGCATAAGTGTGTTCATCTATGTGTGCATGTGTGTATGTTTTTATGCATATGTGTGCATGTGTGATTATGTTTTTCATTTGTGTATTTATGCATTTATGCATGTGTACGAGCATGTGCTCATATGGATGTGTTCAAGCGTGTGTGCGTGTGTGCAAATGCATGTACGTGGGTATTTGTGTGTGTAATTACATTTGTGTGCATGCATACAGATGTATGTATGTGCATATGTATGCGTGTGTGTGTGTGCTTATGCTTAAGCATGTATTTAAATATCTATGTGAGTGTGTGCATATGAGTGTGCATGCATAGGTACATGTGTGTGTGTGTGTGCATGTGCATATGTGGGTATGCATGTGTGCGCATTCACTTGCATATGTGCATGCATGTTTATACATATGTATGCATATGATTTATGTATGTGGATGTGCCTATGTGTATTGGTACTCGAGTCTGTGTGCATGTGCATATGTGTGCATAGGTGTGTGTGTGTATGTATGCTTGTGTGTCTATCCCTATGGAAGTGTGTGTGCATGCGAATGCATATGAGTGTGTGTGCATGTTTAAATCATTGTGCATTTGCGTGCATGGTCATGTGTGTGTGCAAATCTATATTTCTCCATGTTTGTCTATGGGTGTATGTATGTGAGCATGTTTGTGTGTGTGTGCATTTGTGTGTATGTTTTGTGCATGTGTTTATGTGTATGTGTGTGCATGATAGTATGTATCTGTGTGAATGTGTTCGTGCATACAGATATGTGCATGTGAGCATCTATGCATCTATGTGTACTCATGTATATGTCTATATGTTAGCGTGTACATATTCATGTGTTTGTTTGTGCATGTCTATGCAAGTGTGTTTATGTGTGTATGTGCATACATGTGTTTGACTACATGCATGTCAGCATGTGTGTGTGCATGTGTGTATGTGAGTGTGTGTGTGTGTTTATGTGCATGCATGGGCACGAGTAGGTGTGGCTACATGTTTATGTTTGTGTATATGTGTGTGTGCATATGTGTGCTTGTGCTTGCATGAGTGGGTGTGTGTGCATGTAGGCATGTCGATGCATGTGTATGGGTGTAAGCATGGTGTGTCTGTGTGAGCATGTGTGTGTATCCTGTGTTCATGTGTGTTTGCATGTATGAATTCATGTGCATGTGTGTATGTGTGTGCATGTACACATGTGTGCATGCATTATGCATGTGTGGTTGTCTATGTAGGTATGCATGTGTGTGTGTTTGTGTGCCTCTATGTGTATGTGAGTTTGCATATGTGTGAATGAGTAAGTATGCATGTATGTATGTGCATGTGCATGTGAGTTCATATGTGAATGCTTGTGCATTAGTATGTTTATGCACTTGTGTGTGTGTGATTGCTTGTGTAGTATTTTGTGCATGTGTGTGTGTTTGTGATTACTTGTGTGGGCTTTTGTGTGCATGTGTGTGTTCCTCTAAGTGAGCATTTGTGCACTTTTTCATGTGCATATATGATTGCATGCTAGTGAAGGTGCATGTATGTTTGTGCATTGGTTCAAATGTGTGAGAATGTATGCGCTTTTATTCTTATTTGCATACATATGTGTGTGCATGTGTATACATGTGTGTGTGTGTGTGTTCATGCATGGGTTTGTATATTTCAATGTGTGGGTGTGCATCTATGTGCGTGTACATGTTTGTGATTATGTATGTGTGTCTACTTGTGTGTGCACGTTTGTATGTTCAATGGGTATATGCATCTGATTGTTTGTGTGTGTATGTTTATGTGTGTATGTATGTGTGCATGGGTGTGCATCTATGTGCATGTACATGTACATGTACATGTTTGTGTGTTCGTGTGTGTTTTTTAATTTATGTGTGTGCTTCTATGTGCACGCGTGTGTCCATTAGTTTGCACATGTGCATCTACGTGTGTGTTCATTTGTGTGTGCACCAGTGTGTGCTAGTGCATGCATGTTTGTGTGTGTGCATGCACATGTGTGTGAAAATATGTGTGTACAAGTCTATGCAAGTGTGTGAGTGTGCATGTGTTTATGCATGTGCATATTTGTCTACATGCAAGTGTATAGACATGTGTGCTTTTTGTGCACATGTGAGTGTTTGTGTGTGTTCATGTGTATGCTTTGTATGAGTTTGTGTGTGCGTGTGCCTATGCTTATGCACGTGTGTTTGTGTGCATGTGTTCGTGTGTGTGTGCACATGTGCGTGTGTGCACATGTGCGTGTGTATGTGCATGCATGTGTTAATGTGTGTGTTTGTGCATGTTTGTGCACATGTTTGTGTTTGTGAATTTATGTGTGCTTGTGATCGTGTGTGTATGTCTGTGTACGTGTGTATGTGTGCATGCATTTATGCTCATGTCTTGCTTTATGTGTGCGGGTGTTTGCCTATGTACATGCATGCATATGTTCATGGACATGTAATTTTTTTATGCATGCATGTCTATATACATGTGTGTGTGAATGTTTATTGATGTGTGTTCAAGTATGTGTGCATTTGTACAAGTGTGGATGCATATGTGTGCACTTGCGAGTGCATGTTTGTGTGTGGGTGTACATACATGTACGTTTGTGCACTTGTGTGAGTGCATGTGTGTGCCAGGTTATATGTCTATGTGTATGTGAATGTGTTCAAGCTTGTGCAAGTGTTTATATGTGTGTGCATGCATGTTCATGTGTGTGTGCTTGCATGTGTGTTTATATGTGAGTACGACTATGTGCTTGTACATGCATGTGCATGTGTGTATTTGAGTACATAGGTGTGTGTTTGTGTGGATGTGCATCCATGTGTGTGTGTGCTTGTATTTGTGTGCATGTGAGTGCATGCATGTGCATGTACGTTCATGAGCGACTGCTTGTGTATTTATATGTGGGTACACATATGCGTCTAAGTGGTTGCACATGTGTGTGTGCAAGTGCATATACATTTGCATTTATCTATAGTTGTGGGCATGTGTGTGCATGCATGCGTTTATGCATAAATGTATGTGTGTTTGTGTCATCATGCACATCTGTGTATGTGTACATGTTTGTCTTTCTACGTATGTGTGTGAGCATGTTGGTGTACATGTCTGTGCCTACATGTGTGTGGTAATGTGTGTGAGAAAATGGATGAGTTCATGTGTTTGTGTGTGTACATGCATTTCATCTTGTGTGCCCATGTGTTCACGTGAGTGTGTGTGTGTGCATTTCTATGTGCATATGTTTGGGTGTGTTCATGCAAGCATGCATCTATGTTGATGCACGTGTCTCTATATGTGTATGTGTGTGTGTGTGTTCACTTGTGCATGCTTCTATGTGTGTGTGTGCACATGTGTGCATGTATGATCATGCATGTGCATATGTATATGCGTGCTTTTTTGTGTGTACTTGTGTGCATGTTTGTTCTTATGTGTGTGTATGTGTGTGACATCTAATTGTGATAGCATGCATGTTTGTGTGGCTTGCTATGCATGCATGTGTGTGTGTACTCATGCTTATGTTTGCTTATTTGTGTGCATGTGTGTGTTTGTGTGTGAATGTGCATGCACGCAAGTTTATTTAGGTGTGTGCATTGTGTGTGCATGTGAATGAGTGCATGTATGTGTGAGTATGAGTGTTGATGTGTGAGCACGTGGACGTGTGTGTCTATGCACATGTGTGTGTGTATGCAAATGCATATATTTATGCATATGTGTGGGTGTGTGTGCACCTATGCATTTGCATCTGTTTGCATGTGTGTGCATATGTATACACAAGCATGGGTGCATATGTGCTTGTGTTTGAGTGCACGAATGAGTGTGTGTGTGTTTTTTGCATGTGTGTTTGTGCATGTGTGTGTGTGGTTGTTTATGTACCTACATGCGTGTATGGGTGCATGCGAGTGTGGTGAATGTGAGTTTGTTTCTACGTGCATGTGCATTTCTACGTGCGATCTATTTTTGTGTTTGTGGGAAAGTGTTTATTGTGGGTGTGAGAATGTGTGTGTGTGTATGTGCATGTGCATTTGTGTAGTTGTACATGTACATGTGTGCACATGTGTGTGTGTGCATGCTTATGTGTGTGCATGCTTGTGTGTGTGCATAGGTGTGCATTAATTTCTTTGAGTGCATTGCACATGCATGAGTGCATTGCACATGCGTCAGTGCATGGCACTATGGGTGTGTGTGTCAGTTTGCATGTGCATATGCATATATGTGTATGTGATTTTGATTGTGTGTGTGAGTGTTTATGCATAGTTGTGGACATGTATGTTTATATGTGATTGTGTGTATTGTGCTTGCATTCTTATAGGTGTGTGTGGGTGTCTATTTGTGTGCATGTGCATGCATTTGTATGCTTGTGCATGTGTGCATGCATGTGTGTGTATGTGTGAAGGTGTGGTTGTGTGTGCGTCTACATGTATGTGTTAGTGCATGCATATTCCTCTATGTGTGTGTATTTATGCATTTGGTTGCTCACGTGTGTATGTATGTGTGTACGTGTGTTTGTTTGTGTTGTTACGTGCATGTGCATGTGTGCATGCAAGTGTATATGTGTATGTGAGCATGTGTGCATGTATGTGGGTTTGCATGAGTATACATGTGTGTGGGGGGATTGGTGGTATAGGTGTGTATGCATCTGTTTATGCATGTGTGTGTGTGGGGGGCCGGGGTTGTAAGCTTGTATGCATGTGTTTGTGCATGTGTGTGTACACACCTGTGCACTTGTGCATGTGTGTGTTTATGTGTAAAGGCAAATGCGCACACATGCGTGTGCGTTTTTGTGTAGGCACATATGTGTGTGTCATCTTTGGCGTGGGCATGTGTGGGCGTTTGTGTATGTGTATGTGTGTGGTTTTTACATATGTGTGGATTCATGTAGGCACTTGTGGGTGCATGTTTGTGATTAGCAAATGTTTGTACAAGTTTTTGCGAGTGTCTATGTATATGTGTATGTGCTTGTGTGTGTGTGCATTAATGTTTGTGCATGTGTTTGCGCTTTCAAGTGGTTGCGGATGCTTGTAGGTGTGTGTGCATTTGAGCATTTTTGTGTGCTGTGTAGGTGTGTCGATGTGTTAGTATGTGTGGGTGTGGGTATATGCATATGCATATGTCTATGTTTGTATGTTCTCATGCAGGTGTGCATGAATATGTGTTCATGCGTAGATGCATTTGAGTGTCCATGTACTTCCACGAGTGCGTGTGTGGGGACATGTGTGTGCTTGTTTATTTGTGTTATGTTTTTTTGTTATGTGCTTGTGTGTGGATGTGTTTGCATATGTGGGCCCACACTTGTGTGTGTATATTAGCGTGTGCTTATGAGTACATGTATGTGTTTTTATGTATGTGTGTGTGTTTGTGCATTTGTATTTGTGTGTGAGCAAGTGTACCTTTTTGTGTGCTTGCATGTGCATGCATATGGGTGCATACAATTGTGTCTGGGTATAAGTTTGCTTTTATGTGTATGTGCATTTGTATATGTTTATCCATTTTTTGGCAAGTGTTTTGTGTGTATGTGCATGCATGTGTGTTTATGTGCATGTGTGTGCTTGCTTGTGTGTACGTGGGTGCACACGCATGTACATGCATTTGTGCGAGTGTGATGTGCATGCGAGAGTGTATGGCACTATGTATATGCATGCGTGTGTGTGTGTTGACGAGTGTTTGTGTGTGCATGTGCTTATGCATTTGTGTGTATGTGTGTGATTGTGTTGATGTGTGTATGCATGCCATTGTAATTATGTGTGTGTGTGTTCATGCGTACGCATATGCAAGCAAGGGCCTGTGTGCGAGTGAGTTAGAGTGCATGTTTGTGTGTCTTGTGCTTGCATGCATGTAGATGTCTATAGATGTGTATTTCTAGGTGTAGGTGCACATGCATTTGCACACACATTTGTGAATGCATGTGAGTGTGTGCATGTGTGCCAATATGTGTGTATGCATGTATGTGTTGGGGCAAGTGCACGTGTTCCTCTGCATGCCTATGTTTATGCATTTGTGTGTGAATTTGTGTGTGTGCATGTGTGTTTGTGTTATTGTGTGCATGCAAGTGTATGTGTGTGGGTGAGGGTGTGTGCATGTGCACATGTGTATTGGGGGTGAGTGCATTTGCATGTGTTTGTGCATGAGTGTTTGTACACTAATAAACCTATTTGTGTGTGTCTATTGACGTGCATTTTGCACACAAGTGTGTGCTTTTGTGCATTCATATGTGTGTGTGTGTTAATTCGTGTGGTTTGGTGTGCATGTGTGTGTGGGGGTGCACACACGTATATGTGTGTTGGTGCTTGTGTATTTGTTCATGTGTTTCTATGCATGTGTGTGTGCATGCATGTGTGTGGTTGTGCATGTTTCTGCATGTTTGTTTGTATGTATGTATGTGCATATGTGCGTGCATGTGTGTGTATGTGTTTTTGTTTCTTGCATATGTTTGTAGATGCTTGCGTGTGTGCATGTGCACATTCGTGTGTACATGTGTTTCCATATGTGGGTGTGTTTTGTGCATGTACCTGTGTCTATGTGTGTGTACCTACTTATGTGTGCATATATGTATATGTGTGTGTGTACATGTGTAGGAGTGACTGCACATTTGTACAAGTGTGTGTGTGAGCACATCTATGTGCATGGTAGTTTGTGTTTTGTCTCTATGTTAGTACTTGCATGTGCATGTGTTTGTGTATATGTGCTTGCATGTATGTAGATATGCATGAGTCTATATTTGAATTTGTGTGTGCATGCATGTTCCTTTGTATGTGTGTGTGTGATTATGTGGGTGTGCATATGTATATTGTTGTGCACATTTAATTATGTACATGAGTGTGTAGTTGTTTGTGCATTTATGTGTGTGTCTGTGAGATAGAGAGTTTGTGCATGTGGGTGGGTTTGTGTGTGTGCATGTTTGTGTGTATTTGTGTGTGGGAGGTGTATGTGTATGTGTGTGTTTATGTGCATTTATGTGTACACTTGTGTACACGTGTGTGAGTTATATGTTTGAGCATACATTTGTTTGTGTGGGCTCATGTGTGTGTGTTTTTGTAAGTATGTGTAGGCTTTTGTTTATTAGCATGTCTCTGTGTGTGCATGAGTTCATGTTTGTGTGTGTGTGTGTGTGTACGTGGGCACATGCATGTGCGGGAGGGTACATGTATGTGTTTTTGTTAGTGTGTGTATTATAATCTTGTGCATGTGTGTCTATATGTGTGTGTGTGCATGTGTGTGGGCATGCATGTGTGCATGTGTCTCTATTTGAAAGTGTGCATGTGTTTGTGTGCTAGTGTAATCACATATGCTTGTGCATACAAGCATGTATATGTGCTTATGTATGCATTTTTGTGTGTGTGTGCATGTGGATGTGTGTGTCTGCATGTGTTTATTCTTTTGTGTGTTTATGTGCATCTATGCATATGTGTGTCCATGTATGTGTATGTATATGTAAGGTTGTATTCATGTGCGTGTTTATGTGCATGGGTGTGTATTTATACACGTGCATGCTTGTGTGCATATGTGGGTTCATGTGTATGTATGTTATTTTGTGTTTTTGTGTGTATGCAATTATTGGTGTGCATGTGCATGTGTCGACATGTGTGTTGACATGTGCATGCATGATTGCATGAATGAGTGCATGTGCATGTGTGTGTATAAGTGTGTGTGAGTTTATTTAAGCATGGGTGTGTGAATGCATGTTTGCTTTTGCACATGTGCATGTGTGTGAGTGCATGCTTTTGTACACTAGCATGTGTGTGAATGTTTATTTATGTGTGTTTATATGTGTTTATGTGTATTTATGTGCATGCTTCTATGTCTGTGTGTGTGTGTGTGCACGTGTTTATTTGTGTTCGTTTGTGCAAACATGTGCAAGTGCAGTGTGTCTGTGAGTCTTTGTGCGTGTGTTTACATGTGTGCATGTGTGTCTGTACATATGTGGGTGCATGTGTATGTGTATGTGTGCCTATACATGTGTGTGTGTCTGTATGTGTGTGCATGTGTGATATACATGTGTGTGTGTGTGTGTAACTTTGTAGGCATGCATTTTAGTGTGTAGATGTGGGTGTGCTTGTGCATGCATGTGTGTATGTGTATTTGTGCATTCATGTGTGTGTTTATGCATTTTTGAGTGGGTGTGAGTACATGCATGTGTAGATGTGTTTGTGCATATATATGTGTGTGTGTGCATGCTTATGTGTGTCTGTGGGTATGTATGCATGTTTGTGTGTGTGTGTGTGTGTGTGTGCATTAGGTGTGTGTGGTTATGCATGCATGTGCATATGGGTGTGTATGTATGTTTTCTTATGCATGTGTTTATGAGTGTGTGCATGAGCATCTGTGTGTGTGTCTATGTTTACATTTGCATGTGTGTGTGGGTACAAGTGATTGTGTATGTGTGCATCTATGTTTATGCCTATATGTATTTGTGAGTGTGTTCTTGTGCATGTGTGCACATGTCTATTTGTGAATGTATGTGTGACTTGTTACACATGCATGTGCGTATATCTGTGTGTGTTCATGTGCATATGCATGTTTGTTTGTATGTCAATGCCAATGGGGTTGTGTGCATGCATGTGTGTGTGTGCACTTGTGTCTGTGTGTGTTTTTGCATGCTTGCATGCATATTTTTTTGTGTGAGTCAGTGCATGATTATGCACGTGTCTACATGTCCATGTGTGTATGTGCTTGAATGTGTGTGCACGTGCATGCATGTGTGTGTGTTCGTGTGCCTATGTGTATATGTGTGTGTACAAGTGCACAAACTATATTTTCAATCATTTGAATGAGTGTGTGCTTGTGTGCATGTGCATGCACATGTGTAATTATGTGCGAGTGTGTGTGTGCATGTTGTGTGTTTGTGTGTCTGTGTCTGTTGGCGTGTTCTTATATGTGTTTGTGTGCATGTATGTGTGTGTGTGTGTGTGATCATGTGCATGCATGTTTTTGTGTGCATGTCTATGTGTGCATGTGTGTCTACATGCAAGTGTTTGTGTGCATATGAGTGCTTGGGTTTGTGTACATCATTTAAGTGTGCATGCATGCATGTGTCTGTATTATGTATGTGCATATGTGTATATTAGTGTGAGTGTACATGTGCATGTATGTACACTTTAACATGGAAATGAGTTCCCATGGATGTGTGTGCATACATATGCATGTTTGCATGCATATGTGTGTATGTATGCATGGGTCTATGTGCATGCCAGTGTATGTGTGTGTAAGAGTGTGTGCATGTGTGTGCATGTGTGTTTCTCAGTATGTGTTCATATCCATGTCTTTATGTGTGCATATGCATGTATGTGTTTGTTTGTGTGGTGCATGCATGCGTATGAGTGAATGCTTGTGTGTGTGGATGTGTATAATTCTGTCTTTCTGTGTGTATGTGCATCTATGTGTGTGTTTGAGTAAATTAATGTCTATATGTGTTTGTGTGTGGCTATGCATAGTGTGCTTGTGTGCAATTGCATGTGCATGTGTGTGCCTAGGTGTGCACATGTGTGTGAGCATGAAAGTGTTTGTGTGTGCATTTGTGTTTGTGTGTGTGTGTGCATGTGTGGGTGTGCATGTATATGTGCGTGTGTTGTTGTTCGTGCATATACAAGTGTTTATAAGCATGGGTGTAACTATGTGTATGTGTGTCCATATGCATGTGTGTGTGTGTATGTGAGCATGTTTTATTACATATGTGTATGCATTTGCATACATGCATATGTGTGTGAATGTATGTACATATGTTTGTATATGTCCATATGTGCTTCAGTGTCTGTGGGTGCATATGTTTATGTGTGTGTGCATTAATGCATGTATGCATGTCTATGTATGCACATGCACATGTGTGAGTGTGAGAGTAGATGTGCGTGCTTGTGCATTTGTACGTGTGTGACCTAGTGTGTATTAGTTCTTGTGTGTGTTTGGATTTGCATTTGTGTGCATGTGTGCCTACATGCACATGTGTAGGTGTGTGAGCACATCTACATTTGTGTGTGTGTATGTGGGCATATATGAGTGTCCTATTTATGTGTCTATTTGTACTTTATAGATGCATGCATTCACATATTTGTGTGTGTGGTTGTGCACATACATATGCATGATTGTAGGTGTGTGTTCGTGTATGGGGGCACATGCATGTGTGTAGGTGTGTGTATGTGTGCATATTTATGTGTTTGTTTCTATGTGAATGTGTGGATGTGTGAGTGTACATGTGTGAGATTGTATGCATATGTGTGCACATTTGTATGCATGTGTGTGTTTATGGGTGTGCTTATGAAAGTTTGTGTAAGTGTATGTGTGTCTGTGTGTATATATATGTGCTTGTATGTGTGTGGATACAAGTATGTGTTCTTATGTGTATGCATTTCTATATGTGTGTTCAAGTGTGTGTCTCTATTCCTATGCATGTTCATCTGTGTGTCTAAGTGTGTGTGTGAACATCATGTGTGTACATGCACATGTGTGCATGTCTGTGTGGTGTGAGCATTTTTGTGTGTGCATGAGTATGTCTAAGTGTATGTCTGTGTGTGTGTATACATGTGCCTTTATGTGTTTGCATGTATGTTTGTGTGCTTGTGTGATTGTTTGGGTGTATTAGTTGACGTGTTTGAGAGTTTCTTCCTATATGTGTGTTTGTGTGCAAATGTGTTTGTTTAGGTGTGTGCTTTTGTATTATTGTTGTTGTTAGCATGCATGTGATTGTTTATGTGTGTGTGTGTGTCTATATGCATGAACAAATTTGCATGCTTGTTTATGTCTTCGGGCATGTGGGTGTGCAAGTGTGTCAATTTGTGCATGTGTGTGTAGGGGGGAGGGGTGTCTATGCATGTGTGTGTGTGTATGTGTGCATACACATGCATGCTTTTATGTGTGAATTTGCATGAGTGCACATGTGCATATTTATGCATGCATAGGTGTTCATGTGTATCTTTCTGTTCATGAGTGATCGCGAGTGTGCGTGTTTGCGTGTGTGCATGCGTGCACATTTATGTGTGCATGGGTGTTCATGCATTTCTATGTGTTCATTAGAGTTGGTGTACATGGGTGTTTCAGTCTGTGCACATAGGCACATTTGTGTGTGGGTGTGTTTGTCTTTGTGCATGTGAATGTACACATATGCGTGGTTATGCCTTTGTGTCTATGTGTCTATGTGTCTGTGTGTTTGTTTGTGCATATGTGCATGCATGTGTTTGCATATATGTGTGTGCTTATGTGCTTATGTGTGTGTGTACATGTCAGTGTGTGTGCATGTGTGTATGTGTCCTAGTAGATGTGTGTCTATGTGTGTATTTGATTGTACATGTGCATGTGTGTATGTGTGTTTGCATGTTTGTATGTGTGCTCACGTGCATATGCATGCCCATGTGTATGCATGTGTGATGGCATTTGCATGTGTGTGTGCATATGCTTTTGTGCATGTGACTACTTGTATGTGTGCATGTATGTTTGCATTTGTGTGTGTACATGCGTGTATGCATGTGTTAGTGTGTGTGGGTGCGTATGTTTGTGTATGTGCATACATGCATATGTCTATGTGTGCAAGTGTGTGCATGTATATGAGTGTCTATAGATGTGTGTGTGAGAGACTGAGTGCATGCATTATTTGTTCATGTTTGTGTTTGTTTGTATTTATGCACCCATGTGTGTGTTTGTGTGTGTACATGTGTGTCTTTTTGTCCATGCATATGTGCTAATGTGTGTGTATGTGGGTGTGTGTGCATGCTTATGCAGGTCTACGTGTGTTTCTGCATGTGTGTATGTTTGCGTGTGCTCATGAGTGTGCATGTGTTCATGTGTGAACATATATGGGTGCATTTCTATGAGTGTTTATGTGTGTATATGTTTGTGTATGCATAAGTGTGTGCATTAATATGTGTCTGGTTGTGCGGTCATGTGCATGTGTATGTGTGTATGTTTCTTGTGTGTGTATGCATGCATACTTATTTATGGATGCATATACATGCTTGTGTTTATGTGTGTATGAGTATGTGCACCTATGTGCATGTCTGTTCTTGTGTGTGTACGAGGATGGGTGCATGCGCTTGTGTGTTCATGTGAGTGTGTAACCATGTGTGCACATGCATGTTTGTGTGTGTGTGTATGCATGTACGAGCAACTGTGCATGTGTGTCAACATGTGTGTATCTTTGCTTGCATATCTACCTTTGTGTGTGTATGTGTGTGTGTGCATGGGTGTATGAACTCTTTTGTGTGTGTGCATGTGCATGTGTATGTGCATGCATGTATGCATTCATGTGTGAGTGTAAATGTGCGCATGCACGCATGTGGGTGTGCATATAGGTATGTCTTTGTGTGGGTGCACTGTACATGTGTTTGCATGTGTATGTGTGCCTATGCATATGAGTGTGTGTTCTTGTGCATTTGAGGGTGTACTATTCTTATGAGTGTGTGCATGTGTATATGTGTTTGAGTGTGTGTAGGTGTGTGCATTCATCTTTACCAGTTTGTGCATGTGTGTTCATGTAAGTGTTTGTGTGCATTTGTTTATGTGTTTGTGCTGTGGATGTGTGTGCATGTGTTTGTGCTATGCATGTGCATGTGCATGTGTGTGTGTCATTATGTATGCGTGTGTTTGTTTGTGCATTTGCATGCTTTCATGCATTTGTGTGTTGGTGTGCTTGTGTGTGTGTGTGTGCATGTGTGTTTGTGCATTTGTGTGCTTGCATTCATGTGTGTGCTACTATTCATTTATGTGTTGTTGTAGATATCTGTGCATGTGTGTGTGTGTGTGCATGTACATGTGCATGTATGTGTTTTTGCATGCATATATGTGAGTGTGCATACATGTCTATGCATGTATGTGCATGAGCGTATTTGTGTGTCGACAACTTAATGTGTGTGTGCCTATATGTGTGATTGTACATATGTGCATACTTAATTGTCCAAGTATTTGTGTGCATTGTGTGCTTGTGTGTAGGTCTATGTGTGTGTATGCATCTTTTTGCTTTTGTGTTCATGTCTGTAAGTTCATTTGTGAATTTTCATGGACATGTGTGTACATATGTGGAATTGTGCATACATGTGTACATGTGCATGTGGGTTTGTCTGTGTTTGTGTTCATGCATGTGTTTGTTTATGTGTGCATGTGTATGTTAGTATGTAGGTGCACATGTATGAGTATTTGTATGAATGCATGCATGTGTGTGTGCATGTGTGCATATGTGCAAGTGTGCATGTATGCATGTGAGCTTGTATGGTTGAGCACATGTGTGTGTGTGATTGGGTGTTAGTGTATATGGGTGTGTGTGTATGTTTGTGTGCATGTGTGTGCAGGTGTCCATGTTGGAGTTCATATGAATGCATATATATGCAAATGTGTGTGCATGTTGGCTTTTCTGTGCATGTGTGTGCATGTATGAGGGTTTGAACACGTGTATATGTGGGTGCATGCATCTGTGTGCATGTGTGTGCGTATGTGTGTGTATATGTGCATGAGTATGTGTGCATGCTTGTGTGTGTGTGAGCACATGTGTTTGTGTATGTATGTGCATGTTTATGTGTTTGTGTATACTTTTGCATGTGTATGTCTGGTCCACAAGTTTATGTGCATTTGTGTGTGCATGAGTTTTTTTGTACATGTGTATGTGTGTGTGTGTGTGCATGTGTATGTGCATGTATGTGTGTGTGTGCATGAGTGTGCTAGTGTAAGTGTGCATTTGTGCGTGTGTCCATGTGCTTGTGCAAGTCTGTGTGTGCCTACATATTTCTATGTGTGTGCATGTTTGCACGTGTTTGTGTGTGTGAGTAGGTTGGGTTGGTGTGTGTGTGTGTGTGGGCACATGCGTATGTGTGTGTGCATGTGCGTGTGTGTGTACAAGAGTATGTGTATGTGTATGCATGTGAATGTGTGCATTTGTACATGCATGCATTTGTGTGTATTATGTATGCTTGTGTTCGAGTGTGATGGTGCGTGTGTGGCATGTGCCTATGTATACACACATGTGAGTGTTTATGCTCATATATTTTTGCATGTGTTTGTGCACATGTGCATGCATGTTTGTATGCCTATGTGCATGCACATGTGTAGGTGTATGTGTGTGACTTTGTGTTAGTGTTTGTGTAGTTGTGTAAGTTCTTGTATCTATATGTGTGCGTCTACGTGCATGTGTGTGTGCATGCATATGCATTTGTGTGTGTACATATATGATTGTGTTAGTGTTGGGAGGGGGATTGTTAATGTGCATATGTGTGTCTATGTGCATGTAAGTGTGCACATGCACACATGTGTGAGTATGTCTGTTTAGGTGTGTGTGCATGTACATGCATGCATGTGTGTGCATGCATATGTGCATGCATGTGTTTGACTATAACTACACGTACTTGTGTATGTTTATGTGTGCTTGTGTGTGTGCTTATGCCTACTTGTGTACGTATTTTTGTGTGTTCATGTGCTTGTATGTGTTTTCATATTCCTATGTGTGTATTTTTTTGTGTGTCTGTACATGTGTTTGCATGTGTGTGTAATTGTGCATGTGTGTGTTTGATTGTACATACATCTATGTTTGTGTATCTACATGTACATGCATGTGTGTGTGAGTGGATGTGCTGAAGTGTGAGTGTGTGTGTGTTTTGCATGTGTGTGGGTGTGTGCATGCATGCATGTGTGTGTGTGTGCATGTCTGCATGTGTATGCATGTTTGTGTGCATGTGTGATTATGGGTGTCTATGCACATGCATGTTGTGACCATACCTGTGTGTGCCTATCTAGAAGTGTGTGCTTGCTTGCATGTATTTATATGTGCATGTGTGTACATGTGTGTGTGTGTGTGTGCATGCATGTGCATATCTATATACTATTCTATGTGTGCATGTTCATGTTTATGCATTTGTGTGTATGTTTGTGCTTATGTGTGCATGTGTGTGAGCATATATGTGTAAGTGTGCATAAGGGTATGTTTGTCCACATGTTTCTATGCATGTGCACATGTTAATGCATGCATGTGTTTGAGCATTTACATATGTGTGTGCATGTTTTTGTGCATGCATCTGTGTGTGTGTGAACATGCATCTTTGTGTTTACATGTGTGCATGCATGTGTGAGCACATGTGTATATGTGAGTGTGTGTGTGTGTGTATGCAAGTACTTGTGTGTTTTTGTATATGAATGCATGCACTTGCATGTGTGTATGTACATGCATATGTCTGCATGTAGATTTGTTTGTGTGTCTATGTGCATATAGGTGTGTCTTTGTCAATGTATATGTTTGTGTGGGTGTGTTTGCATGGTTGTGTGTATGCATGTGTGTAAATGTGTGCCTATGTGTGTGCATGTGCATGTGTATGTGTATGTGCAAGTGTGTGTTCAAGTTTGTGAGCATGTGCGTATGTGTGTGTGCTTGTGTATGTGAGTGTACATGGGCATGCATGTGTATGCATGTGCATATATGTTTGTCTACATGTGCATGTGTGTGCATATGTACTTGTGTGTGTGTTCATTTATGCATTTCTATGTGTATGTGCATGTGTGTCTGTGCGTGTCTATGTCAATGTGTGCATGTGTGATTGGTTGTGTGTATGTGCATGAGTGTCGATGCATAGGAATCTATGTGTGCCTGTGCGTGGGCATTTGTGCACATGTGTGCATGTTTGCCAGTGTAGTGGATATGTATGAATGTTTGTGTACAAGTGTGTGGGCGTGTGTGTATGCATGTGTATGTGTGTGTGTGTGTGTGTGTTAAAGTGTTTAAGTATGCACATGTGTGCGTGTGTGTGTTCATGTGTGTTAATTTCTATGATCATGGACGTTTATGCTTATACGTGTGAGATTACATGTGTACATTTGGTGCGTATGCATTCATATTAGTATGTGTTTATATGTGTGTGGATGCTTACATAAGTGCATGTGTGTCCATGTGCATATGTGTTTGTGAGTGTGTGTGTGTGCCCCTGTCCATGCATGTTCATGTGTGTAAGTATATGTATGCGCGTGAGTGTGTGTGTGTACATTTGGGCATAGATGTGTGCATGTGCATGTGTATGACTATGGTGTGTGGGTGTATATACGTGTGTGTGCATGTTTATGTAAGTGTGTGCATGTCTAGGTACCAATATGAGTACATGTGTGTACATGTATGTGCAAGTTTGTGTGCATGCTTATGTGTGTTTTCATCAGCACATGTGTGTACATGTGTATGCAACATTGCGAGTGTGTGTTTTTCTATGTGCATGCACTTGCATGAGTATGTGTATGTGTTTCTGCACACATGTCTATGTGTGTGTGTAGGTGTGTATGGAAGTGTGTGTGTGTGTGGCTGCATGTATGTCTACATATGTGCTTACATGTGTAGGTGTGTGTGTGTGTGTGTGTGTGTGTTTCCATGTTTATGTATGTGTGTGTACATGTGTTCTTGTCTCTAAGTGTGTAGGTACATGCATCTTTGTATGCTGTGCATGTGAGCAAGTATGCATGTATGTGTGCATGTTTTTGTTGGTGGGTGTGTGCATGTGCACATATGTGTGTGTAAGTGTGCATGTGTCTATGTGCACATGTACATGTGTGTATGTTTGTGTGTGTGTAAATTTATGTGTGGGCTAGAGTTTGTTTGTGTGCATGTGCATGTGATTGTGTGTACTATGTGTGCATGTGTGATTATGTGTACATATATGCATGTATGTGTGTGCATGTGTACATGTGTATGTGCGTGTGTTCGTGAGTATGTGTGTGTGTGAGTGCATCTTTCTTTTTGCATGTGAGCGTGTGTGAATGCATGTGTGTACGTTTGTGTGTGTAAGTATATATGCATGTGTGTGTAAATGAGTGTGTATGCATGTGCATGTGAGTGTGTGCTTGTATGTGTATGTGTACATATAGAAGTTTGTGACTGTGCATATGCATGTACAATTTTGTGCATCGGTATGCACTTGTGCATGCATGTGCATTGCATGTGTGTGCATGGCTACACATGCATGGTTTGTGCATGCATGTTTGTTCGTGTGTGTACGTGCATGTCGGTATGTCTTCATGGTCATGGCGTGTGTGCTTGCATGTGTGTGTGTATGTATATGCATAGGTGTATGTGTTTGTGTGCAAATATGCTTATGTATGCAAGCACATACATGAATGTGTGTGTACACGCACGGTTGTCAGTGTGTACATGTGCATGTGTGTGTGATTGTGTGCGTGGTCATGTACCTATTTGCATGTGCTTGTGTGTATGTGTTCATGCATGCTTATGTGTTTGTACATGTGTGCATCCGTGTTTATGTGTCCATGTGTGCGTGTGCATGGTTTTGCAAGTGTTCATGTTTGTGTACAATTGTATGTGTGTCGACATGAGTGTGCGGGTGTGTGTACATATGTGTATGCTTGTGTGTGTACATGTGCATGGACATGTGTGTTCATGTATGTGTATTCTTATATATGTAGTGCATGTGCATGGGAGTGCACATGCAAGTTTGTGTATTCATGTGAGCATGTTGGTGTTTTTATGTGTGTGTGCATGCATGTGTGTTTACATATACGTGTGTAAGCATGTTTGTGTGTATGAGTGTGGGTGTGAATGTCATAGCTTATGTTCACATGTGTATACGTATTTATATATGTTTGTGTATGTGTGTGCATGTGTTTGTGTACATGTATGCTTATGTTTGAAAGTGTGTGTTAGAGTGCACAAGTTTTGTGTGTGTGCTTGTGTTGTGTGTTCATGTATGTCAGTGTGGGCATGCATTTACATGTGGGTGTCAATACGTGTGCCTATGTGTGTACGTGATTATGCACATGCTTACATCTGCATGTGTCCTAGTGTGTGTCATTGCATGTATGTACCTATGCAAGTGATTGTGTGTTCATGTGTGTGAGTATTCCTAAATGCATGTTTGTATTAATGGATATGTGTGTGTGCATACATATGGTTTCTTGTGTGTGTGGGTGTGTGTGTGTGGCTACATGCATGCATGTGTGTATGTGCATGTATGTGTATGTTTGTGAGTGTGCATATGTGTGTGAATGTGTGCATGTGTGTGAGTGCGTGAGCATTTTTGTGCATGCCAATGTGCACGTGTGCATGTTTATATGGGGTGAGTGTGTATGTATGGATGTGTGCATGCTTGTATATGTGTGGATGAGCTTGTGTATGCATGAGCATGCATTCAAATGTGTGTGTGGGTGCATGTACATGTGCATGTGTTGACATGTGTTCGTGTGTGTGTGGGAGTGCCTTTGTGTGTGTGTGCATGAGCATGCATGGGTGCATGTGAACACAATCACTTATGTGTGCTTGTGTGGTTGAGCACATATGTGTTTGTCTTCATGTGTGCTTATGCATGTGTGCTTTTTTTAGCATGTGTGAATATGTCAGAGCATGCATTTGTGTGTTCATTTGTGTGGGCTTGTGTGTGTGCATGTTTGTATATACATGTGTATTGTGTGTGTCCATGCTTATGTGTGTGCATGTTTATTCTTTTGTACATGCTGCGTGTGTGCATATCTGTGTATGTGTGCATGGGTGTTCGTGTGTGTGCGTGTGCACATAGGTGGATTTCCATATGTGTATGTATATGTGTGCATGCTTGCCTGCATATGCACATGTGTGTGTGTACATGTGTGCTTCTGTGTGTTTGTGTGTGTATGCACGTGTTCATGTGTGTGTGTGTGTGAGTGCATGCATGTTTTCATTTGTGGGTGCATGTGTGTACATAAGTGTGGCTACATGTTTGTGAAGGCATGTGAATTTGTACCTGCATACATGTATGCGTGCATGTGTGTATCTGCTTATGCGTGCATGGATGCATGCGTGTATATGTGTGTGCATGTGTGTGTCTGTGTGAGTTGGTTTTTGTGTATACGTGTGTGGTAGGGTATGTGTATGCATGTGTGTGTATGCATTTGTGTGTTCATGTTTACAAGTGTTTTTTTTACATGTGTGCACATGTGCATGAGTGGGTGCATGCATAGGCTGGTGTGTTCATGTGCGTTGATGTGTGCATGGATGCATGCGTGTATATGTGTGTGCATGTGTGTGTCTGTGTGAGTTGGTTTTTGTGCGTACGTGTGTGGTCGGGTATGTGTGTGGATGTGTGTGTAAGCATTTGTGTGTTCATGTTTACAAGTGTTTTTTTTACATGTGTGCACATGTGCATGTGTGGGTGCATGCATTGGCTGGTGTGTCCATGTGTGTTGATGTGTGCATGTACATGTGTATATGTGTATGCATATAGGATCATTTGTGTGTGTATTTGGGTGTACATGTGTTTGTGTATCTTCGTGAGTGTGTGTGTGCATGCACATGTGAGTATTTATACATATGTGTATGCTGGTGTGTGTGTGGGTGTGCATGTGCGTCTACATGCATGTTCATATGTGCATGTGTGTGAGTGTGTTTGTGTGTTTCTATGTATGTGCACTCATGCACATGTGTGTGTAGGTGTGAGTGGGTGCTTGTGTGTGTATTTGTTTTCATGAATGAGTGTGCTTACAAGAACATGTTTGTGTGTGTGTGTGTATGTGTGTATGCATGTATGTGTGTGTGTGTGTGTATATGTGTGCATGTGTTTGCATGTATGTGTGTGCCTATATGTTCATGCATGTATGTGTTCATGTGTGTATTCACATGTGTGAGCATGTGAAAATTTGCATGTATTTGTGCATATGTGTATGCAGATGTGCATGCATGCTTGCATACATATTTATGTGTGTGTGCATCAAAATTTGCAAATCTCAGCAAGTGTTTGTGCATATTTGTGAGTGTTGACTTGTATAGGTCTTTTTGTGTTTACCTGTGTGCATGTGTACTTGTGTAGATGTCTTGTGTGTGTGACTATCTATGTGTGTGTATGTATGCTTTTGTTTGTGCATTCACTTAGGTGTGAATGTGTGTGTTTGTGAGTGTGTGTGTGTGCATGCATATCTATGTGTGTAGTGTGTTTTTGCATGTGTGTATGTGCATATTTGTGTATAATTGTATGTGTGTGTGTACATGTGTGTGCACATGTGTACACCTAAGCATATGTTTGTTTGTTTTTGTTTGTGCATGTGTGTGTGTGTGTTTGTTTTGATGTGTACATGGGGTATCGGGTTTTTGTGGGTCTGTGTGCATGTGTGGAAGGAGCATGTGTGTGTGTGCATATTTGTGTATGCATTTGTACACGTGTATGTTTGTGTTTAAGCATGTTTTTGCATGTGTGTGTGTGTGTGTGCACGTTTTCATGCATGTGTGAGTGTGTTTGCATGCATGCATTTATGTGTACTTGTGTGTGGGAGTGAGCTTTTGTTTGTGTGCATGTGCAAGCATGTGTGTGTGTGTGCATGCATGTGACTTCATATATGTGTTTGTGTGTGTGCATATGCATGCATGTTTATTTATGTGCATGTGTGCATATTTAGATTTGTGTGTTCATATGTTTGTGCGCATGTTCATTTGTGCATTTGGGTGTCTATGTGTATCTGTGTGTGTGTGTGTGTGCAGCTTTACTTTGGTGCATGTGTGTGTGCAAGTGTTTGTGCTTACACATGTATGTGTATGTGTGTGAATGCATACATTCATGTTTGTTTGTGTGTTTGTGCTTATGTGCAAGCATCAGTTCATATTTATGTGTATGCATTGAATGTTCATATTTTTGGCTTATGCATGTGGATGCATGTGTGCATATGTGTTGATGTGCATGAGTGTATATTCACTTTTTTGTTCATGTATGCATGTGTGCCTAAACATGGGTGTGCATGTGTGTGTGTGGTGTGCATATGTGCATATCCTTGTGAGTGCAAGTGTGTGAGTGTTTGTGGATATGCATGCATGTATTTGTGTATTTGTGTGCAGGCATGTGTGTGTGTTAGTGTTTATATGAGCATGTTCAAGTGTGTGATTGGGTGCATTTGCTAGAGCCTATGCAAGTGCAATAGATGTTTGTGTGTGTGCATGCATTTTAAAGTGCATGTGTGTGTGTGCCTATGTTTGATCACGTGTGTGTTCTTTAGCATGTTCCTACGTGTTGTATGTGTGTGAAAGCACTTGTGACTATGTGGCTACACGTGTGCATGTATGTGTTTGTGCAAGCTTATTTGTGAGTGTTTGTATGTGTGTGTATGTGTGCCTACATGCAAGCATGTGTGCATGTGTATACAACTATGCGTGTGCATGCATGTGTGTATTTGTGGGTTAATGTGTGCTTGCATGCATGTGTGTGCATGTGCTTATGCATGTGTACCTATGTGTGTGCATATGTGTGTGTGTGCTTGCATGCTTATGCATGTATTTGCATGTATGTTCCTATTTGCATGCATTAACTATGTGCAAGTTGTGAGTGAGCATGTGCATGTGTGGCAATTTGTGGACATGTGCATGTAAACTTATGTACATGTGTTTATGAATGCAAATATGGATCTATGTGCATGTGTGTTGGTGTGTCTATGCATGCATGTATGTGCATAGTGTCTATGTGAGTGTGTGTGCATTTATTTTCAAGTGCATGTTCACGTGTCTTCATGCATGTACTTGACTTTATGTATGTATGTGCTTTTTTGTGTGTTAGTGTGCCTGTGTGCAGTGTGTATGTGTGTGTGGGGCGTTTGTGTGTGACTTTGTGTGTCGGTGTGGCATGCATGTGGGTTCGTGTGTATGTGTAGGTTTATGTGTGTGATTGTGTTTTTTTGTGAGTTTGTGCAAGTGTATGTTTGTGTTTGCATTATGTGCATGTGTTCATGCATTGAAGGGTGTGTGTTTGAGTAGTGTGTGCATGAATGTGTATTCATATGTGCATGTGTGTGCATGTGTTTAGTGTGTGTGCATCTATGTGTGTTCACATGTTTGTGTGTTGTGTGTGCATGTGCATGTATGCGTGTGTGTGCATGTTCATGTGCAAATGTGCATGTGTTTGCTTATGTGTGTTTGCATGTGCATGTGTATGCTTGTGTGCATGTATGTGCTCCTATTTTTTTTTGTGTTTGTGTGGATATGTCTATGTGTGGTTGCATGTGCGTACATGAGTGCTTGTGTGTGCATGTATGTTTGCATGTGTATCTATGTGCATGTGTGTGTGTGTGTGCATCTTTTTGAGTGTATTTATGTGTGAATGTGCATACATGTGTGTATTTGCATGCATGTGTGAGGGTGTATGCTCATGTGTGTGTGTGGGTAATGCTTCTCCACACATGTGTATGTGTGTGTGACATAGAAGTAAGGGTGTGTGTATTTTGGTGTGTGTGTGTGTGTTTATTTATGTGTGTGTGCTTGTTCTTTTGTGTGTGATTATACATTTATGTGTGCATCTATTTGTGTAATTGTGTTCATAAGTATGTGCTTGTGTGTTACTATGCATAAATGTGTGGGTGCTTGTGTGTACCTATCTTATGTTTCAATGTTCATGAATGTGCATTTGTGGATATCTACATAAGTGAGTTTGTGAGTTTGCAAGTGTTTGTGTGCATGTTTGTTAGTGCTTGTGTTTACATGAACACATGTGTGAATTTGTGTGTAAGTGAAAGCATAATGTCTTTGTGCATGTGTGCTTGTGTGCCGATGTGCATGTGTGTGAGTTTGTGTATGCATATGTTGGCATAAGTGTGTGTGTGTGGTGTGAGGGAGCTTGTGCATATACATGGGTGTGTGTGTTTGTCCATCGTGTGCATGTGGTGGTCTGTATGTGTGGGTGTGTGAAAATGTGTTTTTGTGTGTATGCATGTGCAAGCATGCATGTGTGTGTGTGCATGTGTATGTACATATGTGTGTGTGTATGTGCATGCATCTATGTACATGTGCCTATGTTTGTTTGTGCATGTGTGTGTATGTATACATGTGTGTGCATTTGTTTATGTGTGTCCATGCATATGTGTAGTGTGTATGGGTGCATGTGCACACAAATGTGTTTCTATGGGTGTGTATGCATGCACGGGCATGTGTTTGTGTGAACATGCACGTGTGCATATACATGCATTTGTGTGCATATGTCTACATGCTTGTGTGTTATTATAAATGTGCATATGTGTGCAATTATGCTTGTGTGCATATGGATGTGTGCCCATGCACGTGTGCATATGTGCATTCTTGTTTGGTTGAATTTGTGTGAGAGTCTGTGTGTGTGTGTGTGCATGGGTGTTTGTGTCCATGTGTGAGTGTGATATTGTGTTCATTTGCATGTTTGTGTATTCATGGGCATGTATGTCCATGATTGTGTATATGGATGTGTGTGCATGTGTGTGTATGTCTATGGGACTATGTGTGCATGGGCCTATGATGGTCCTTATGTGAATGCATGTGTGTGGTTATGTGTGTTCATGTTTGTGTGTGTACATGTGTGTGAGTGATTGTGCATGTGTGTGCATGTGTTGTGTGTGTATGCAGGTGCATTTGAGTACTTTTTGTGTGTTAGTATTCGTGTGTGTGTGTAAAAGTCTATTTGTGTAGTGTGTGTGCTTATGCTGTGCGTGCTTATGAATTTACCTACTAGTAAAGTTGTTTGCATGGCTATGTGTGTGTGCATGTGTGCACATGTTGGTGCGTGCATGTGTGTGTTTGCTATGTGCATGTGTCTATGTGTATGCATGTGGGTGGGTGGGTGTTCTTGTGTATGTGCATACGTGCATGCGTGTTTGCATGTATAATGAGTATGCATGTATGTGTGTTTGTGTGTATGTGTGTACATATAAGTTTGTGAATGTGTGCATGAGTTTGTGTGTGCATATAAGTGTGTGTCTAAGCATGGAAGTGCATGAGCAAGAGTCTGAGTAGATATGTGCATGATCACGTGTGTATGTGAGTGTGTGAGTGTATGTGCATGTGTGTGTGCATGCGTATTTTCTCGTAAGTGTGGGTGTCAACATGCGTGAGCATGTCAGCATGTGTTTGCATGTGTGTGTGTACAAATATGTCTATGTGTGTGCATGTATGTATGCATGTGCTTGTGTGTATATATGTGTAAGTGCAAATGTGTGTGTGTTTGTGCCTACTTATGTTTATGTTTTATTCATTGTATGTGTGTACATGTCTACACACAGGCATATCTGTGCAAGCCACATGTGTATATTTGTGTGTGTGTGTGTACATGTGTGTGCCGGTGAGAATTCATATGAGTGTAATTATGTGTGGGTTCATATGCATGTGCATGCGTGCATATTTTATTGTGCATTTGTAGGTGTTTCTATGCAGTGTGTGCATATGTATGTGTGTCTTTTTGTATGCATGTGCTTTTTTGTGCAAGAACATATGCATTTTGTTCAAATGCATGTCCATTTTTGTCACACAAGTGTGTGCATGTCTATGAGTGCTTGTGTGTGTGAATGTACATGTCCAATGTGCTTATGTGTGTATGTTTGTGCTTGTGCATGCATGAGTGTAAATATGGGTGCATGTTACTATGTGTGTATGTTTTTATGAGTGCATGTGTGTATGTATATTCATGTGCATATGTTTATCTTTATGTTTTATGTGTGTGCATATATGTGTGTGCCTATGCATTTGTGTGTGCATATCTATGTGGTTGTATGTGTATTGGAGTTCATGAATGTCTCTGTGTGTCATGCTTGTTTGTATGTATAGGTTTTTGCTTGTGTGCATGCATGCACACATTTTTGTGCATATATAGTGCATGCATGTGTGTATTTGTAGATGCATGTGTGGGTCTATGTGCATGGGCATCTGTGTGAGTGCGTGTACATATGTATGTTGTTGCATGTGCATGTGTGTGTGTGTGTATGCAAGCACATGTTGGCCTGTGTGCTAATCCACGTGAAGTTTTGTTTTTGCATGTTGGTGTATGCATTAGTGTGTGTACATGTTTATGTATTTAGGTGTATGTCATTGTTTGTGCACATGCATGTGTGTTTCTCTCTGAGTATGTGTTTGTGTGAGTTGGTACAATGCATGTGTGTGTGTGTGCATGTTCATGTGTCTAATTAGCTGGGTAAGCATGCATGTACATTAATGTGCATTTGTGTATGTAAGTGTCTGATTAGGTATAAGCATGCATATGTATTTGTGCATGTGTATATGTCTATAGGTCATATGCATGTTCATGTGTATGTGTGTCAGTATGTATTTGTGTGTGGATTAGTGTATATGTGCATGTTTCACATGCACATGCATATGTGTGTCCATGTAAGTTTGTGTCTAAGGACATATGTGTGGGTTTGTGCAGGCATGAGTATGTGAGTGTGGATGCACACACATACATGTGTGTATGTGTGTGCATGTTCATGTGTGTTCATGTGTGTGGGTGTGTGTGTGTGCATGAGTTTTTGTGTGTACTTGAGCATGTGTGTGTGTGGATGCAAGCACATGTGTGTGTGAGTGCATTTGTGTATGCATGTCTACTTGTACATGTATGTGATTATGCATATTTTTGTGCATGTGTGTGTGCTTGTGTTGCTTGCCTATTTGTGTGTGTGTGTGTGTTTGTGCATGTGTGTGTATTTGGGAGTGTTTGTGGTTATGTGTGTGTGTGATTGTATGTGCATGCATGTTTGTGTGTCGTAATTACACATGAGTGTTATTATGCATGCATGATTGTCTTCATGCATATGTGTGTGCATAGGTGTGTACATGTGTGTTTGTGCAAGTGCATGTTTTGTGCGAGTGTGCTTGCATGTGCATTTCTATATGTATGTTTGTGTGTATATTTGCTAGTTTGTGTACATGTGGGTGCATACATGTTTGTGTATGCATATTTGTTTATGTGCATAGGGTTCATGTTTGTGTATTTATACTTGCTTGCATGTGTGTGTGTACATATGTTTGCATATGTTTGCCTATGTGTACATATGTGTGTGAGCATGCACACTTGTGTAAATGGTGTTTCTCTTTGTGTGTGCATATGTGTCTATGTCTATGTGATGTGCATGTCAGTATGTGTGTTTATGAGTGCGTGTCTATATGCATGTTTGTGTGTTCATGTCTATGCACACATATAATGTTCTATGTGTTTGTGTGCATACATGTGAGTGTGTCTGTGTTTATATGCATGCATGTTTGTGTGTGTACGGTGTGTGTTTTGTGAATGCTTGTGTGTGCATGTGCATGTGTTTTGTATACACATGTGTGTGTGAGTGCATGTGCATGTGTTTGCATGGTATGTGCATATTTGTGCATGTGTCTATGCCAGTGTCTAAGTGTTTATGTGTGTTTGCATGCATGTGTATGTGCATGTATGTGTGTGTGTGTGTATACGTGCATACAATTTTTTGTGCATTTGTATTTGCATGTAGGCATTTATGTAGTGCACGTGTGTCTACATTCACATGTATGTGTGTGTGTGAAACTTTGTATATGTATAAATATGTGCATGTATGCATGCATGTGTTTGTTGATTCGTGCATGTGTGGTGTGTGTCTATGTTTGTTGCATTTAGACCAGTGTACAAGCATGTACACTACGCATGCATGTGCATTCATGCCTGTGCCTGTGCACATTTTGGGGTGTGTCAATACAGTTTTTTTTGTGTATGCATGTACATTGCTTTTGTGTGCATGTGTGTGTGTGTGCATGTATGTGGAGTACATGTGTGTGCCTATTCATGGTTTGTCAGTGTATTTTCTTATGTTGCATGCATGAGTGCAGGTGTGCTTGTTACACGTACATATGCATGAGCATGTGTGTGTGTGCATAGGGGTGCATATGTTTGTGCACGTGTGTGTGCATGCTTGTTTATGTGGGTGCATTCCTACAAGTCTGTGTGCCTTCCTTTATGTGTGTGTGTGTGTTTACATTCCTCTGTGTGTGCATGAGTATGAATGTGTGCATGTGTGCTTTTTGTGTAAGTGTGCATGCATGCATGTAGTCACATGTATATTTGTGTGTGCATAAATGTTGTCTATGAATGTGTGTGCATATCTATATGTGAGAGTTAGTGTATGTGTGTGTGCATGGTCATATTTGTGTTCGTGCATGTGGTTGTGCGTGCATATGTCAGGGTTTGTGTGCAATCATGCTTGTGTGTACTTGTGTGGCTGTGTCTGCATACCAATGTTTGTGAGCATGCATGTGCATGTGTTTGTATGCACATGTATATGTGTGCAAGTTTGTGCTTGTGCATGTGGCATTCATGTGTACGTTTGAGCATGTTCGTGTGTGCATGCATGTGTGGTGTGGTCTATATATGTTCTTGTTTGTGCATGTATGTCTGTGTGTGTGTGCATATTGATGTCTCTGTGTGCATGGGCATGTGAGGCTTCTAGTGTGTGCATTGATGTGTGCTTTCATGTGTGTGTGTACATGTGCATGTGTGAGTTTAAGTTGCATGCATGGTGATTAGGGTTGTGTGTGTGCTGCAAATTTTTGTGTGCATGTGTTTGTGCTTCTATATTTGAGTTTGGTGTGTACATGCATGTGCGTGTAGGTGTTTGTGTATGTTTGTATTTGTATGTGCATGCATGTTCATGTTTTTGTGTGTGAGTGGGCGTGCACATGTGTATGTGTGCATATGCATGTTTCCATGCATGTGTGTGATTGTGCATGCGTTTTCTTGGTCATGCATATGAGTCTGTGCATGTGTGTGTGAGTGTGTTTGCATGATTGTACTTGTGGTGTGTGTGTGCATATATGTGTGCTTATGTCTTCATGTAGGTGTGTATGTGCATGCATATGTGTGTGTGCTTATATGTATGCAGGCATGTGCAATGTGTGTGTATGTTCATTTGTGCATAGGTGTGTGTGTGTGTGTGTTTGTTCATGCATGTGTCTGCATGCTCGTGTATGAGTGGATGTGTGCCATATTTATGTCTATGTATGTGCATGCATGTGTGCAAGTGCATATGTGTGTGTGTGCATTGGTGTCTATGTGTGTTTATGTTTGTGTGTATATTTATATGTGCATGTGAATACATATATGTGTGTGAGTGTCTATGTGTGTCTATATGTATGGCATATGGGTGTATGTGTGGATATTTGTAGAAATGTTTATGTGTGTGGGCATATCCATGTTTGTGCACATGTTTAGTGTCCTTATATGTGCGTGGGTGTGCATTTGTGTTTGCATGTGCATATGCATGCATGTTTTTTGTATCTGTGCTTGTAGATATATGTGTTTATGTGTGTTTTTATGCATGCATATGTGTGTGGTGCATACTCCATGTAGGTGTGTGTTTGTGTGCATGTTTGTCTAGCGTGCATGTTTGTGTGTGCATGTGCATAACTTTGTCTGTGCTTGTGTGCATGTGTATGCATGTGTTTGCATGGTCAATCATGTGTGTATGTAGCTATGTGTGCTGCATGTGTTTGTGTGCATGTGCATGTGAGTGCATGGGGGCATGTACATATGTGTGTGTGCGTATGCATGTTGAGTGGTTGTCTTAATGTGTGTGTTTCTTATATGCATATATATTGTGTGCCTATGTGTGTAAACATGTTTCTTTGTACATGTGTAAGTATATTTGAACAAATGTGTGAATGTGTGTGTATACATATGTGTGTGTGGGTCTGTGCATGTGGGTGCATGTGTGTGTGTGTGCCTGTGAGCATGTGTGTGTATGTATGTTTGTGTATGTGCCAATGCATGAGCACATGTCTTTATGTATTTGTGTGGACTTTAGAGTGCTCTGGTGCATGCGTGTGAGCTTGTATGTGTGTGTGCATTTGTGCATGTATGGATATGCATGCACAATATGAATGCATGCCTATATGTGAGTGTATTTGTGTGTGTGTGTGTGCATATTGTGCCTATGTGAGTGTATGTGCATGTGTGTATGTCTCTGTGTGTGTGCATCTGTGTGTTTGGGTGCATTTATGTGTGTGTGTGTGCGTACTTTGTGTTCATGCATGTGCATGTTTGACCTCATGCATGTTTGTGTGTGTTCATCTTTGTAGTGCATTGTGCATGTGTGATTGTCTTTGAGGGCATACAAAGTTGTGCATCTACCTATTCTGAGTGTGCATGTGCACTTTTGTGGGCATGTGTGTGTGCAAGCATTTGCATAAGCCTATGTGATGTGGGTGTACAGGTTGAGGTGCATGAGTGTGCATAGTGTGTAGGGGTGCATGTGTGTTTATAAGTGTGTGTGTGTGTACATATTGTGTATGTATATAGATGTGTGTTTGTATACATCTATGCATTTTTGCATTACTATGTTTGTACATGGTATGCATGTGTGCATATAGAATGCGTTAGTGTGTGGGTGTGTATGTATGTATGCATGTATATTTGTAAATGTGCTTGTGTGCTTGTTTGTGTGCATTCTTGTGTGTGTGTGCATGCATGTGCATGTGTGTGTGTGCGAGTTAGTATATGTGCACATGGGTGTTAGTGTGTGTATTTATGTGTGCATGCACATATGAGAGGGTGTGTGTGTGCATGTGTGTTGTTATACACATGCATGCATTTATGCGTGTGTGAGTGTGGATGTGTTTATGTGTGGATTTGTGTGTGTGTGCACATGTCTTTGTGTGTATAAGTGTGCATGTGCGTGCATGTATGCATGTGTGTGCATGTGTGTGTGTGTGCATGTGTGTGTGTGTGCATGTGCATGTGCATTTGTGGTTGTGAGTACTTGTACATATGTTTTTGTGTGTGTGTGCTCATATATATGTGTTTATTTGTACGTGTATATGCATTTGTGAATGCGTGTGTGTGGTTGTATGTGTGTATACATGAGTATGTTTGTGTGGGTGTGTATGCCTTTCTGCATATGTTTCTATCTATACTTATGTTCATGTGTGTGCATGTGTGTGTATTTGTGCAAGTATGTGTGTGTTTGTGCAAATGTCTGAGCACATGTGTGAGTGTGTGTGTGCATGTCTACAGACATGTAAGTTTATGTGCATGTGGGTGAGCTTTGTCATGTGTGTGCAGGTGTGTTTATGTGTGCACATGGGTATATGTGCATGCATGCATTTGTTTGTTTATATGTGTGCGTGTGTGTATATGCATGCATATCTGCACATGTTTATGTGTTTACATGTGTTTTTATATTTGTGTATGCATGCACATGTGTATTTATGTGTTTATGCTTGGATGCATGTGCATGTGTGGATGTGCATGTCTGTGTGTGTGTGTGTGTATGTGTTTGTTTGTGTGCATATGTGTGTGTGCATTAAAGTATGTTTGTGTGCAAGCTTAAGCATGTGTGTGTGTGCATCTACATGCATGTGCACACAAGTGTGTAAATTTATTTGTACACATGATTGTATGTATGTGTGTGTGCATGCATGCGCATGTCTATGTGCACATGTGTGTTCATGTTTGTGACCTTATACATGTGAGTGTGAGTGTGCATGTGCATGTTTGCTCAAGTGCATGTGTGAGTCTACATTGGTGCATGTGAGCATTTGTGTGTTTTGTCTATGTATGTGTATGTGTGTGAATGTTTATGAGCATGTGGGTACATGTGTCTATATCTGTGTGTGCATGTGTGTATGTGTTCATGTCTTTGTGAGTTTACTTGTGTAGTTGGATGAGTGTGAATTTGTGTTTGTGTATAGGAATGAGTGTGGGCCTATCCTTGGGCGTGTGTGCATGTAGGTGTATAAGCATGTGTGTATGTTTATGTGTGCACATTTGTATACATGCATGTGTACATATATGTAGGAATGTATGTGTGTGTATGTTCGTATCTGATCATGTGTGTGTCCATGTGTGAGTTTGTGTGTGTGGGTAATTGTATGTGTGTGCTTCTATGCGAGTTGATGTATGCATGTGTGCGTGCATGTCTGTGCCTACATGCTTGTGTGTGCATTTACATCCATGCATGAATGTGTGTGTCTATATGTGTAGATGTGAGTGCTTGTATTTGTGTGTGGATGTCTATGGGTGTACATCTACATATGTATACATGTGTGGATGTTGTTCTTGTGTGTGTATCTGTGTCACTACACACATGTGTGTGTTGTGTGAGTGCAACCATGTATGTTTGTGTATGCTTGTGCATGCATCCATGCGGGTAGGTGGCTGTGTGTGCATGCATGTGTGTGTATGTCTTTGTGTGCATGTGTGTATGTGTATATTTTTCTATGTGCACACATATGTGTGGTCTTATGTGTGTTTGTGTGCATGCATTGGAGTGTTTGTTTGTGTGTGTGTGTGTGTGTGTGTGTGTGTGCATGTGTGTTGGTGTGCATGTGTATCTAGGTTTGCATGTATATCTATGCTCATTTGTGGTGTATGAAGGTGCATGTACATGTGTCCATGTGTGTGTGCTTGTGTGTGTATTTTTGCATGTGTGATTGCATTTGCATGCACATGTGGGTGTGTGTATATCTATACTTATTTGTGCATGTGTGTGTTTGTCTACATGTGCATATGTGTGTGCACATTTGAGTGTGTCATGCATGTGTCTGCATGTGTGCATATGTATGCATGCTTATGTTTGTGGGTGTGTGCAAATTTCTATGTGCATCGGTATGTGTACATCCAAGTGTCTGTGCATGCATGTGTGTGTGTTCATGTATGCTTATATGCATGGTGTATGTCTATAAATGTTATAATGCATGTGTGCATTTGCATGCATGGACACATGTGTGTGTATGTGTTTGTGTAGGTGCCTTTGTGTTTGTGGATGTGTGTGTGTATAAGCATGTACACATGTGTGTTTGTGTGTGAGTTCATGCATGTGTATATATTTGTATGTTTGTACGTGTGTGCGAGTATGTGCAAGTGTGTTTTTGTGTGTGAGTGAGTGAGTGTGTGTGTGTATGCCTATACGCATGTGTGTGTATGAGTGTGTGCATATGTATTGTGTGTGTATGCCTATGCATCTATATGTGAGTGCATGTCTTTATGTGTATGTGCATGAGTGTGCATTTGTGCATGCATGTGTATGTGTCTGTGCATATGTGTGCATGTGCACGTGTGTGTGCATGTGTCTTTATCTAGGTGCATATGTGTGGTTGTTTTCCTTGCATGTGCATATGAGTGTGTGCACATGTGTGCATATACGTAAGCATCTATGTGATTGTGCATGCAAATTGCGATATGTGTAAGGGTACACACATATTTGTGTGTGTGTGCATGTGCATGTGTGTGCATGGGTTCACATGTGCTTGTGTATGTGTTTGTGTGTGTGCATGAATATTTTCTTGTGCATGTGTATGCACACATGCTTGTGTATGGGCACATGTGTGTCTCTATACACATGTGCAAGTGTGTGTACATGTGTAGGTGAGCAAGTAAGGTTGTTTTTTTGTGTGTGTGAATGTAAGTGTGCATGCAAACAAGTGAGTCAATATGTATGTGTGCATGACTACATTTGTGCATATGAAACTCTATTTTTTTGTTTGCATGTGTGTGTTGTGTGTGTGCATTTGCATGCACGTTGTAGGTGTTTGTGTGTGCATGCACGTGTGTTCCTATGCATATGATTGTGTTTTTGTGTAAGCATGTGAATGTTTCTACATGTGGGTGTGTGTGTGCATGTGAGCATGTGCGTGTGTGTGTGTCTATGAGGGTGTGTATCTATGTTTGCATGCATGTATGTGCATGGGTATGTTTGTGTGTGTGTACATGCATACCTACATAAATGTATACGTATTTGTGTGTGTGTCAGTGCATTTGTGTGCATAAGTGTGCTAGTGTGCATTGGTGTGTGTGCTTGAGCATGCATCTATGTATGCATGTTTATCTATTGTGTCTCCATGTGCACATGTATGCACAAACTTATGTGTGTGCATGTGCATGTGAATGTTTGTTCATAATTTTGTGCATGTGTGTGCATATGTTTGTGCGACTTCTATGTGTGTGTACTTGTGCTTGTTTGAGAATGTTTATGTGTGTGCGCATGTACGTGTGTAATAGTCGATGCATGTATATGATTCAGATGTGTGTGGGTGTGTGTGTGTCTACGTGTGTACATTTGTATGTGTGTGCTGTCTACATTGAGTACAAGTGAGTATGCATGTGTGCGTTTGGGCATGAATATTCTTGAGTTTGCATGTTTGTGCATTTGCATGCAAGTGTTTATGTGTGTGAGCACGAGCACACACAAGTGTGTGTGGGTGTGTACACATGTCTATGTGTTCATTTGTGTGTGTGTGTGGTTATGTGCTTGCATGTGTGTGTGTGTGTGTGCATGTGTGCTTGTGCATGCAAGCACATGTTTGTCTGTGTGTCAGTGCAAGAGGGTGGTTTTGTTTTTGTGTGCATGTGGGTGCTTGTGTGTGTGTTTGTACATGTGTGTTATGCATGTGTGTGTGTGTTTGCATATGTTTCTGAGTGTAGGTGTGTCTATGAAGCTGTGCACATGCATGTGTATTTGTTTATGTGTCTTCTTGTATGGACAAATGTGTGTTTTTGTATGTGCATATGTATTGGTTTGTGTATATATTCACAGGTATGTCTCCAAGTGTGTGTGTTGTAAGTGCGTCTGTATGTATTACTTTGCATATGTATGCAAAGACATGTGTGTGTGAGTGGATGTGTCTATGTGTGTATGTTTACATGTGTTTCTACGTACTTGCATGTGTGTTTGTGCATTCTCTTATATGTGTGCATGGTTGTGCTAGTGTGTACACTACTGCATGTGTGTGTGTGTTAGTTCATGCATGTGTGTGTGTATGTGTGCATACATGTCTAGGTGTATTTGTATGTGTGTGGGTGTATACAAGAGTGTGTGTGCATGCATGTTAATGGATGTGTGAGCTCATGTGTCTGTGTGTACGTGAGTTTGTACATGTGAGTGTGTTTGTGGGCTTGTGCACTTGTGTGTGCATATTTGCTTGAGTGTATGTGTAGGTGCTGGTGTGTGTGGTTATACATGTGTGTGCATTCAAGCATGTGTTTTTGTAAAGGAACATGTGTGTATGTGTGTGTGCATGGATGTTTATGTTCTGTTTGCATATGTATGTGTGTGCACAAGTATATGTGTGCATATGTATGTGTTTGGGTATTTGTATATATGTGTGCACATGTGCATTTGTGTCTATCGTTATGTGATTGTGTGCTTTTGTGTGTCCCTATGTGTGTATGTGTGTGTGCTTTTGTATCATAGTGTGTGTGTTTATGTTTATGCATGTTTTTGTTTGTGCATGTGTTTTCTTATATGCTTTTATGTGTGTACAACTGTGTGTGTGTTTCTACATTCATATGCATGTGTGCATGTGAGTGTATGTAGGCATCTAGATTTTTGCTTGTATGTAGCTTTGTGTGTATCTACATGTGTATGCTTATGTGCACAATTGTGTGCATGCATGTGTGTGGGAGTGCATGTATTCCTGTGAGTGTGCATGTGTGTGTGCATCTGTATACATTTGTGTGTGTGCTCACATGCATGTGCTTACATGTGTGTGTGGGTGCATATGTGTGTGTGCATTATTGTGTGTGGTTGTGTGTACATATGTTATTATGCATGTGTCTATAAGTGTTTGTGCATGGGGGCACATGTGTGTGTGTGTATAGGTATGTGTGTCTATTCTTCTATGTCCGTGCTTGTCTACATGTGCATATTTGTCATTATACATGTGTTTGTATGTATATGCATATGTGTATGCATACGTGTGTATGTGCATGCTTGTGCAATTGTGTGTGTGTATGTTTACAATTGTTTGGGTCTTTTTTAGCATGAGAGCATGTTTGTGTGTGTATGTTAATGCACAAATGTTGAGTGTGGATGCATATGTGAGTGCGTATATGTGTGTGTAAGTGTGTTTATGTGCGCAGATTTGTGCATGCAAGTGTGTGTTTTTGTGTGCATATGAGTGTGCATGTGTCTACGTCTACATGTTTGTGTGTGGTGAGTTTGTGTGCATGTGAGTGAGAGTGTGTGTGCATGTCTGTATGTGCACTAGTATGCATGTGTGAGGATGTTGGTGCTTCTGTGTGTGTGTGTGCATGTTTGTGCTTGTGTGTATGTGTGGTTCTCTATGTGTATGTGTGTGTGCATGTTGGTAAGTGTTCATGTGTGTGCATATTCACATGAGTATGTGTATGTACTTCTTTGGGTGCTCAAGCATGCGTGTATATGTGCATGTGTTTGTGTGCATGTAGTTGTCTATGACATACATGTGATTGTGTATGCATTTATGTAAGTGCATGCCTATGTGTACCTAGGTGTGTATGTGTATGTGCCTTTGTGTGTTTGTGTGTGTGTCTACATATATAGGTGTGTGTATACACAACTGTGTTTGTGTGAGTGTATGCGTGTGTGTATGTAAGTGTATGCGAATGTGTGTGTATGTGTGTGTATGTTTGTGTGAATATAAGTGTACATGGGGGTGCTTGTGTTTATGGATATGCATGCATGTGTATGCAGGTTGTCCACACTTGCATATGTTCATGTGAGTTTGCATATGTGTGCATGCATGTATGCATATGTGTGACTATGTGTGTGTGTGTGTGTGTGTGTGTACATATATGTGCATTCATGTGTGTGTGTACGTGTGTGAGCATATACATCTTTTTGCTTTGATGTATGTGTGTGAGTGCTAGTGCATGTGTGTTTGTTTGTGTGCAAATGCTTGTATGTTTTTTCTTGCATGCATGCACATGCAAGTCGGCATATGCATGAGCACATGTGTGCATGAGTGTGTTTGTGTGTGTATGTGTCCAATTGTGCTTAATGTGCATATGTGTGCATGTAATTCTACATGTGTGTGTTTGTGCATGCATGCATAAGCCTTTTTATGTGTGTGCTCACATGTGTGTACATGCACATGTGTATATGAGTGTGTGTGTGCATGTATGTGCTTATGCATATATGTGTGTGTGTGTGTATGTGATCGTGTGTGCGCATGTATGTGTGCATTTGTGAGAGCTTGTGTGGGCATGCATGTGTGTTTACCTATATAGGTGCATATGCTTGTGTGAATGTGCATTCACGCTTGTTTGCATGTGTGCATGGGTGTCCACATGTATGTGTTGTATGAATGCTTGTATATGTATGTGTGTGTGTGTGTGCATGTTTTTCTGGCATATGTGCACAAGTGTATTTGTGGGGGTGTGTTTGCATATACATGAACTAGTGTGTGCATTTGTGTACTTGTGTGTATATGTTTGACTATGTGTGCATGTCCATGTGCATGCTTTTGGATATTTTTGTGTGTGTAAGTGTCGAAGTGCATGTTTGCATTCACATACATGTCTATGTGTGCATGCATGTGTGTATATGTGTGTGTTTGTGTCTACGTGCATGCATGTGTGTCTGTATGTGTCTGTGTGTGCATGTGTGAGTATTTGAATGTTTATGTATACTTGGGTGCATGTTCGTGTATGTGTTCATGAACATATATGTTTATGTATTTGTATGTGTGTGCATGTTTGTGTTTGTGTACATGTTTGTTTGTTTGCGTATGTGTGTGTGTATGTGTGTTTGTGCGAGTGATTGTTCTTGTGCAAGTGTGTGCATTTATGTGCATGTGTGTGGGCTTGTGTGTATGTGTTATTGTGTTTTTATGTGCCTTGCTTCTTCTTCAGTGCATGTGCATGCATAAGAATATTTTAGCATGTGTAGTAGCATGAGTGAATGTGTGTGTGTATGTGCCAGTGTGTAAGCATTTTTGCATCTGTGCATGCATTTGAGTGTTTATGTGTGTGTGTGTGTGTGTGTCTTTGCATGCATTCATATGTGTGTGTGTATGCATGTGTGAGTGTGTGTGTGTGTATGTGTGCATGACTATCTATTTATGAGTGCTCAATTACATGTTTGTGTGTGCATGTGCGCCTATGTGTGTCAGTATGTATGTGTGCCTATACATCTGCACATTTATGTGAGCATGTGCATGCATTTATGTGTGCTTGTGTGTGTGTGTGTGAGCATATATGCGCTTGTGTGTATATGTGTGTTGGTGTGAGTTCATGCATTTGTGTGCATGAGGGTGCATGTGAGTGTGTGTGCATGTGTGTATGCATGTGTGTGGGTGCATGGTGATGTGCATGTGTGTGTGTGAGTGTGAGTGTGCTTGCATGGCTCTGTGGCTGCATCTATGTGTGTGGATGCATGTGCAAATGTGTATGTGTGTTCACATGTGTTTGTGGATGTGTGTGTGTGTGCATGTGTGCCATTGTGTTTGGCGACATGTGTGTGAATGTGTGTGTGAGCATGTTGAAATGAGGTTTAGCAAAAAGTGGGAGTGAATTATTGAAAAAAATTTAGTTTCTTACAAAATATTTTAGGAAAATATTTAAAATAACTTTTAGGATGGTTTAAAAAATATATAAGTTGATTTTTATTAACAAATTTTAATTTTATTTAAAACATATTAAGTTTTATAAAAAGTATGTTATTAAAAAATTAATAATGTTTAAAAATGCACAAAATTATTTTTAATAAATTTGGCTTATAAAACAAGTCTACATTCACCCCAGCAAAAATAAAGCAAAAACAAACACAAGATAAGCATTTTGCCAAAAAAAGAGCACACTAAACCCTCACAAACAAATAAACAACTCAGATAGCTATAACAGCCTTATAAGGAAATCAACCAGATGAGTTATAATAGCCTTATAATAAATGACAATGAAAGAAAAACATTCAACAACATAAAAAATAAAAATAAATGCAAACAAAATATTATGCTTCATGAAATGATTAAAAAGGCACAAGTATTTTAGTTAAATCAATTAATAACAAAGAAATTAATTACTTAGTTGAACTGAGATAGAAAAGAATTTCTTAGTGAATGATGCTACTGTGTGTGGAAGCGACGAAATGCGAATGGGTTGCTAACGGGCTAAATATTCTTGCATAAAATTTTTTTATCACATAAAAATTACTCCATCTAATTTCATACAAAAATCTCTTATTTATAGGTAATATGTAGTGGCTAAAAGTAATCACCTAACACTTAATTTAGTCATTATAGTTTTCACAATATTTTAATTAAGAAATTAACAAAAAACTCTCAAATGAAAAAACTAAAATAGTCATTACACAAAAGCCGTTCGGTCGAAACGCTTCAGGAAAGTTTGATTACAAAAATTGTGCGATCAGACAGATGCAATCACAACCATGCCTTTAGAAATATGAAATTGATCTAGGCCATTAGATCTAAATCACAATTTGAGTACATGATTTAACTTTTGAGTTGATAAATTTGACCATGTGATCTTAAAATTGCATAATAAAATGGTTGATAATTAGTACTTTTGAAAAATGCGATGTGATGGTGATTTTTTGATCAAAATGCTGGATCAAATGGTTCACATTACTTTTTAGTCTTACATCGCACATTTGCTCTATTGTTTTCTCCATATAAAGATTTCAATAACCTTTATACACTATTAAATAACTAGGTTGGTTGTCCAACGTTAAGTTAAGAAATTAATCACCTGTGCAACCAGCTACATATACTTTATTTTATTTACAAAAGTGGGATTGATGACTCTATAAAAAATGCAATGTTTTGGGATTGCTTATGGAAAGTGTTTGGCGTATCGAACCCCACTTAGAATTAGTTACAGCATAGCGGTTCATTGTAGTGACCCAATTGGTTTAGGCATTAATTACTTATATGAACATGTTATTTTTTGTTATTAAATTTTCTACTTATTAATTAATATTATTAAAACATTTGTTTATAATAAATTAATTAAATATTTCAAATATATTATTAAGATAAAATGATGGTCAAGCTAATCAATTATGATGGATCAAAAATATTTGAAACTTTATTATTTTAAGATTAATTTGAATTTAATTTATGTACCTTATAAAAAATATTTTAATCAAGCTTAACATTCTAATCAAAGATAAAACGGAATACTTAAAGTTAAATTTGGAATGCATCTCTTGGTGGTTGCCACTCTACCAAGATGATCTTTATAGGATTTAATCTTTTCACAACTTTTTTCTTTAGTTGTCCCATAAATATGAGTATGAACTACTTAAAATCCTAAAATTCACTTACGCAGATTAAGTATTAATGTTTATGATTTATTATCATCAAACAAAGTATCATAGCTAGGGGTTAATAATATAATGATCTCTCCTTTGATGAAAACAACTTATAATAAAATTAATAAAAACATAAACTATTTAGGAAAGAATATACAAAATAATTAAACATAAACTCCCCTTGTATGTATGTCATGACTAGATTAATGCTCCCCCTTAATTTTGGTTTATCCTTTCAATTTTTATTCTCTCCCCCATTTTTTTTATCACTCAAAGAAAAATAATCTAAATTATATAAATTATTTCTAACCTTAAGATTTTATTAAATTATCAACCAATTGGTCAATTAATAAATGATTTAGAAATATATTTTGTTTTAATTACAGTGTTATCTAATGCCATAGGAGTCAACTCATTCAATTTCTTTCAATTTAACTTAATTATTTTCTTATAACTATTATCCAGAACATAATATGTTAATATTAATTTAAAATTTACTATAAAAGATTAATTAAAAAATCAATCAATGTTTCACGAACAGCTTGACATTTAGGATGATCCTAAATAAGTTTTAAAGTTTTAGGATATTCAACTATATTTTTTATCTATTTCATTTAAATCTGTTAAACCAAATTTCTCAATTGTCATTTATTTTTTAAAATTGTTTACACTTCTTTTCTATTGAAATTTATTTATCAAAGTTTATATGTACAATATTTTATTTTAAATATCAAATTTGAGAACAAAACTGTTTTGGTTTCAACACATTCTTATGCAATAAGGCCACTAATTTCTTTTACTATCCATAGAAATGTGAGAAATTTCGAATGAATATTAGTTTTAATCCCACATGTTTTCAAAGTATGTCCATGTTGCATGCAATAATGGCATGTAAGCTTATGTTTAAAACCATATAAAATCTTAATGTGCATATACATATGAGATCTTCTAGCGTTTGTAATAAAAAAACTTACCTATTAATTGGTTTTACATTTGAAATTGAGAAAGTTGAATGCAAAGATTTAAAATCATTAAATTCCTTAATTAATTATGCATGCTCATTCAAGTTTTGTTTTAAATCATCACTTCATTTTTCTATTTTTTAAATAAATGCCACTATTTTTTTCTAATTTGTTCATAATGACCTAAATATTCACTATGTTCTTTTAATTTTTTATTAAAATTTTAAAAATTTTTGCAAACATAAAATAATAATTTGCCAATTTTTCTTTGGAATTATTTACCTCTTCTTTACTTGAGGATGCACTCTCTTCCTTTTCTTCTTCTTTAGTCATCGTACAAAGTAGTCCCTCATTGTTTTCTTCCCTTTCACAAGTACTAGTTTCTTCTAAATCACTCCAAGTTACTTTCAATGCATTCTTCCTCTTATTATTCTTACTTTTCTTCTTAAAAATTTTATTTTTATGATTCCCAATAATATTAAGAACTTTGGATAATCTATTAGAAATTAAACCAATACCATTATCATTAGTTGATGCCTCTTCTAAAATGCCTTCCTTCATCTTCATTGCTATTGATTATAACTTTTTAGTGTTGTTCTTCTCAACTAATTATTCTTGTTCTTTTTTACTCTCCATTTCTAGTGCATTTTTCATAAGCTTACCCATCAAGTGATCTAATGTTGTCATGAAAATATTTTTTGCTATCTTGATAGTAGTGGTCAACAGTTCACATGTTTTGGGCAAAATTCTAAGAATCTTCTTCACCAACACATTCATAGAAATTGGCTTTACCAAACTAGCTAATGCATTATTAATATTAGTAAATCTTGTAAATATGTTTTTAATGGATTCATTTATAAGTATCCTAAATAACTCAAAATCATGCATTATCATGTTTATTTTATTTTCCTTAACTAAAGAGGTTCCCTCATATGTTATCTCTAATTTGTGCCAAATTTAATAAGTTATTTTTAAATTAAAAATTTTATTAAATTTGTTAACATTCAATATACAATATAAAATATTTATGGCCTAATATTTAATTATACTTTATATTTTTGACTATTATCCATTTCTTAAAATGCTTTGTATATAAAAGTACTTTGTACATTTTTTTCATGGAAAAATTGAATGGAACTTACATTAATTCTCACATTTCTCTATCTACTAATTTTAAATGTCTAATAATCATAATTTTCTAATAAAGATAATAATTCTCACAAAATAGTGGTAACCTAACTGAAGATGAACCTTCACCCAAACTCACTAGAGCATCAATTTGAGCTATGGAACTTCCTTGAGAATATTTTCTTAGAAGAAAAAGTCCTCACTCTGATATAAATTGAAGTGAGATTCAACATAAGTGGGTGAATTACTAAGAATAAAACTTTAGTTTCTTACAAACTATTTTAAGAAAATATTTAAAATAATTTTAATAAGTTTTAACAAATATATAAAAGTAATTTTCTACAAATTTTAATTTTATTTTAAAACATATTATGCTTTATAAAAATCATGTAATTTATAAATCAACAAAGCAAAAAATATACACAACAAAGTTTTAGGTGCTTCAACTTAGAATGCAAGCCTACATCCACCCAAAAAAAAACAAGTAAAAGCAAACACAACATAAGCCTTTCGCCAAAAGACTGGTAGGCTATATCCTCTGAACAACAAAATAATCAGGACAGATACAACACCCCTATAATGAAATCAACAAGAAAGGCTACAACAATATTACAACAAATGATTAAAAAATATTTTGCCCCTTAAAATTGAAATTAATACTAACAAAAACTTATGCTTGATGAAATGATTAAAGAGACACCAATATTTCAATTAAATCAATTAAGAATAAAGAAATTGATTACTTAGCTGATTTAGGACACAACAAAATTTTAAAAAGTGAATGACGTAGTAGCATGTGCAAGTGACAAAATGGGAATATCTTTTAGTGTCTTGAATGTTCTTGCATGAACTTTTTTTATGACACAAAAATTTCTCCATTTAATTTCATACAAAAATCTCCTATTTATTGGCAATTTGTATCAGCTAAAAGCACTTACAAAATACTCAATTTAGTTGTTAGAATTTTCTTATCTTTTATAATATTTCAATTAGAAAGTTTGTAAAAAAATCTCCAACATTTCAAAGTATCAGCTAAAATAGTTGTTGCGTAGGAGCCATTTGATCATAATGCTTTAAGATCGTTCTATCACAAAAACTACATGATTGGAGTTATGCAATCGAATCCACACCTTTAGGAATACAAAATTGATATAGGCTGTTAGATCTGAACCATGATCTGATGATAGGATTTAATTTTTTGAACATATGAAATTTGGACATTGCAATCACAAAATTGTGCGATCAGATGAGTGATAAAATTATTCCTTTTAAAAAATGCAATACAACGATGATCATTCGATTGCAAGATTCAGAATCGGAGGATCACATTACTGCTGCAGCTTGAGAGTTCATCATGCAAAAAAGTTCGTTTTTACCCCATATTACACTTTTTTATGTTATTTTCTCCTTATAAAGATTTTCATAACCTTTATACACGGTCAAATAACGAGGTTTGGTACCCCTTGTTGAGTTAGGGAATTAATCACCTGTGTAACCAGCCACATATACTCTATTTGATTTACAGAAGCAAGATTGATGACTCGATCCAAAATGCATTGTTTTGGGATTGATTATCCACATATACTCTATTTGTTATCACTAAGCCGTAGTGGTTTACTATAGTGACTCGATTGGTTTAGGTGTTAGTTACATGCATGAATGGGTTATTTTTTGTTATTAAATTTTTAATTATTTAAGTAATTTTATCAATAACTTTTTATACTAAATTAATTAAGGATTCTAAAAATATTATTAAGATAAAATGATGGTCAAAATAATCAAAGAGGATGGAACAAAAATATTTAAATCCTAAATATTGTTCTAAGATTAATTGTAATTTAATTTTTGTTCCTTATAAAAAATGTTTTAATCAAGCTTAATATTCTAATCAAAATAAAATTAAATTTGAAATACATTTATTGGTGGTTTGCCACTGCAACCATGATAATCTTAATAAGATTTCACATTTACACATCTTCTTTTAGTTCTCCCATGAATTTTAGTATTTACTATTTCAAATCTAAAAATTCACATAAACAAATTCATTGGAAATGTTTAGGGTTTTTTGCCAACAAACAAAGTATCATGGTTAGGGGTCAATAATATAGTAATCTCCTCTTTCTGAAGATAACAAAACTTATAATAAAATTAATAAAAACATAATCTTTCTATAAAAGAATATGCAATATTATTAAAGATAAACTTTCCCTACATGTATGTCATGATTAGATTAATTCTCCTCTTTAATTTATGTTTATCCTTTCAATTTCTATTATCTCACACTTTTCATTATCACTCAAAGGGACACAATCTAAATTTTATAAATTATTGATAACCATAAGATTTTATTAAATTATCAAATGATTCATCATTTAATAAATATTTTAAGCAAATATTTAGTTTTAATAATAGATTTATCCAATGGTTTAAGAGAGAACTTACTCTTTTTCTTTAAAATTTATTTAATTAGTTTTTTATAATTATTATGAAAAACATAATATATTAATATTGATCTAAAATTTACTACAAAAGATTAATTCTAAAATCTTTCAAACTTTCACATACAACTTGGTCTTTAGAATGATCCTAAATTAGTCTTAAAGTTTTAAGATTTTCTTCAACTATATTTTTTTATTTAATTCATTTAAATATTTTATATTTATTTTCTCAAATTTTATTTATTTTCCAAATATATTTATATATTTTTTTGCTGAAATTTATTTGTCAAAGTTTACATGCATAATATTTTATTTTAATTATCAAATTTCAGAACCAAAAATATTTTGGGTTCAATTAATTTTTGTCTAATTGGGCTACTATTTTCTTTTACTATCCATGTAAAAGTAGGAAATTTTGAATGAGTATTTGCTTTAATCCAACATGCATGTGAAGTATGTCAAGGTTACATGCAATAGTGGCATATAAGCTTTTAATTAAGACCATGTAAAATGTCAACGTGTATATGCATATGAGATATTATAGCATTTGTAATAAAATATTGTCATTAATTAGTATTATATTTTTAAATTGTGCAAGTAGAATGCAATGATTTAAAATCACTAAAGTTTTAAGTAATGATTCTTACTAATTAAATTTTTTTCTTAAATCATCATTAGCATTTTTCATATTACTTTACAAATTGTTAGCATTTTCTCTAAATTACTCATAATGACATAGATATTCACTATATCCTTCTTTTATGTTCTTAATGAGGTATGGATCTTCCCTAAGAATTTCTTCTCAAAAGAAAGGGACTTTACTCTAATACCAATTAAAGTGAGATTTAGCAAAAGGGGAGGGGTGTAAACTTCTAAGAATAAAATTTTAATTTCTTAAAAAAATTTTAAGAAAATGTTTAAAATAATTTTTAATAAGATTTAACAACTATATACAAGCAATTTTCAAAAAAATTTAATTTTATTTTAAAACACATTAAGTTTTTTAAAATTTGTGCAATTAGAAAATCGATAATAATTGAAAATGTATACAACAAATTTTTAGGTAGTTCGACTAATAAAACAGGCCTACAATAACCCTTGACAAAAACTAAGCAAAAACAAACATAATATAAGACTTTCGCCAAAAGATGATTAGATTAAGCCCTCACAACAAATAAAAAACCAAGATAGGGTATGACAACCTTATAATAAAATCAACAAGATAGGCTTCAATGGCCTTATAACAAATGATAATAAAAGAAAAACCTTTAGTGACATAAAATCAACATTAATACCAACAAAATATTATGCTTGATGAAATGATTAAAGAGATAAAAGTATTTTGATTAATTTAATTAAGAATAAAAAAATTGATTACTTAGTTGATTTGAGACAAAATAGAATTTCAACAAGTGAATGACACATAAGCATTTGGAAGTGGCAAAATGGGAATGCTTTGCCAATGGCTTAAATATTCTAATTTGATGTAAAAATATATTATTTATAGATAATTTGTAAAAGTTAAAAGTGCTTACCATACACCTAATTTAGTCATTATAATTTTTGAAGTTTTTGTAATATTTTAATTAGGATACTAATAAAAAAAATTCCAATGATTCACTACAATGGTTAAAATAAAAGTTCTGTAGGAGCCGTTCGATCACAAAAAGTACATGATCAAATAGATGCAATCAAATGCATGTCTTTAAAAATATAAACTTGATCTTAGTTGTTAGATTTGAATCACAATGTAATGGTAAGATTTAACTTTTTGAGCAGATCAAATTTGATCTGTGTAATTGTGAAATTCAGCAATTGGATGGCTGATAGAATTAGCATCTTTGAAAAATATGCTACGACGGTGATCTTTGAATCACGAAATGCACTATCACATGGTTCACATTACTTTTATATTTTGGGATTTCATCGTGAAAAAAAGTTTGTGTTTTTAGTCCCACACTACACATTTATTCAACTATTTTCTTCTTATAAAGATTTTTATAACCTATTTACACAGCTGAATAACCGGGTTGGCTATACGTTTCTAAGTTCAAGAATTAATCACCCATCTGACTAGCTACATACACCTTATTTGATTTATAAAAGTGGAATTGATGATCCAATCCAAAATACAATGTTTTGGGATTGACTAAAAAAAGCATTTCATGCAACAAACCTCAATTAGAATTAGTTATTTCTAAACTGTAGTGGTTCACTGTAGCTACCCTATTGGTTTAGGTGTTAATTTCTTATATGAATTGGTTATTTTTTATTAAAATTTTTATTAATTAATTAATATGACTAGCACATCTTTTTTATAATAGATTAATTATTGATTTTAATAATATTATTAAGATAAAATAATGGTCAATAATTCAAAGAGGATGGAACAAAAATATTGAAAATCTAAATATTACTATAAAATTAATTTGAATTTAATTTATTTTTCTTATAATAATACTTTCAATCAAACTTAAAATCTTAATCAAAGTAAAATAAAATTTAAAATACATCTCTTTGTGGTTTACCACTCCAACAAAGATGATCTTAATAAGATTTAATATTTATACATATTCTTCTTTTAGTTCTACCATGAATACAAGTATCATCTACCTAAACTTTGAAAATTTACTTTGACAAATTTACTAAAAATGTTAGGATTTGTCATCTTCAAATAAAATGTCATGACTAAGGGTCAACAAAACAATGCATTTGTGCATACGTGCTTGCATTTGTATTTGCATGTGTGTCACTATACATGTACAAGTGTATTCTTATGTGTGTAGATATGTGTTTGTGATTGTGTATACATGTGTGTGTGCTACTATATCTGTGCATGTGTGTATGACTGCATGCATTTGCAAGTTTACATGCATGTGTATGTGTGTGTGTATTTATGTGTGGGCTTTCATGTGTGTGTAGTCATGTGTGTGTGTGTGTTAACAAACATGTTTAAATGTGCACACAAATACATTATGTAGATGTGTTTGGGTTTTTATGCATCTACATGTGTGTGTGTGCATGCATGTATGTTTATGCATTCAGGCATAAGTGCGTATGCATGCATGATTTGTATTTGTGCATGTGAGTGTATATGTGCACTTGTGTGATTGTACATGTGTCTACATATGTTTGAGAATAATCCTTGTGTGTTAGTGTGTGAGCATGTGTTTGCTTAGGTGCGTATCTATGCATATGAATATGTGTGTAGGTGCACTTGCATGTGTGTGTTTGTACATGCATGTTTGTGCTCATCTATGTGAGTATGCATGTGTGTGCACATGAGTTTGTGTGCTTATGCAAGTGTGTGCATGTGTTTTTGTGTATACATGCATTTATGTGGTGGGCATGTTTATATGTGTGTGTGTGTGCATGTGTTTTTGTGTATGCATGCATTTATGTGGTGGGCATGTTTATTTGTGTGTGTGTGTGCATCTATGTATATGTGTGTGTGGGGTCCATGTGCTCGTGCACACGTGCTTGTTGTTAATTTATTTGCATTCATGTGGGTGTTTGTGTGCATGGGTATGTGTGTGTACACAAGCACCTCTGTATGTCTATGTTCATATCTTTGTGTAGTTATGTAGGGTGCATATGTGCCATTATGTGTGCATGCTTACAAGTGTGTTGGTATGTGTGTACATCTGTGTGTGTGTGATTATGAGTGCATTTGTGTTTGCATATGTGTGTGCCTATGTGGACATTTTTATGTGCATGCATATATGCAAGTGTGTGTGTGTGTGCACATGTGTAAGTGTGTCTATTGCCATTTATGATTGTGTGTGTGTTTGTGCATGCATGTGTGTGTGTATGCCTATGAGTGCATACCTATATGCATATATGTGTGTATGTGCATTGCTTGTACGTGTGTTTGTGCAAATGCATGTGTGTTTAAGTGGATGTGTGTGTTGTTTGCATATGTGCACATGTGTGATTGTGTGCATGTGACTTTGTGTGGGTGTGTGTGCATATGTGTGATTATGCATGCCTTTGTGTGCATGTGTATGTGTGTGGGTACATGAGCACCTGTATGAATGTTTTGTGTATGTGCACCTGTGTTTATTTATTTGTACATGCACATGTACAAGTGTGTGTGTATGAGCATATGTGTGTATGTGGCATGTGTTATGCCTGCATGTGTGTTTATGGATGCATGTGCACATTTGCATATGTGCATGTGTTGGTGGGTGTGTGCATTTGTGTCTATTTGTGCGCATTTGTGTCTATTTGTGTGTTTGTACATTTGTTTAATGGCATGGTATCTACATGCATGTCTTTGTAGGTGTTTGCGCATGTATGTGTCCATGTGTATATGTGTGTGCATGTTTTTATGTTTGTGTGTCTATGTGTGCTTGCATGTGTATATGCTTATATGTGAATGTGTAAATTTGTATGCACATATTTTTGTGTGTGTATGTGTGTGTTCATTTACACATGTACATGTGTGTATGTACATGCATGCATTTTAATGTGTGCATGTACGTGTGTCCTTCTTTGTGTGTATTTTTTTATTTGTGCATTTGTGTGAGCATGTGCGAATGTGGGTGTGTTTGTGTGAGTGTGTATTCTTGTTTGTAGGCATGTGTTTGCATATTATTACATTTGTGTATATGCATGTGTTTGTGTGCATGAATGTGTGTGTTTGTTTGTGCATGTGGGTGTGCATCCATGTGCATGTGTGTGAGTGTGTATGTGTGCTTGTGCATGTGTATGTGAGTGTGTATGAATGCATGTGTGTGTGTTTTCTTGGGAATGCATATGTGTTGGTGCATGCACATGTGTTTTTGTATGTGTTTGAATGTAGGTGTGCATGCATATGTGTTTTTGTGGTGTCTATGTTTGTTCATGAATGTACGTGTGTGCATGTGTGTGTGTACACACATTTGCGAAGTGCATCCTTGTTTGTGTTTGTTTGTGTGTGTATAAGTGTGAGTATGTTTAGTTATAAGTGCTTACATGTTTACATGTGTATATGTTTGTTTGTGCATGTGCTTATGCATATGTGTGTCATCATTCATGTGTGCATGTGTATGCTTGTATGTGCATGTGTGTGCTTGAGCAAATGTTCAAGAATTAGTGTCTACATGCACACAGATATGTTTGTGTTCGTGCATGTGTGTGTTTTTACATGTGCGTGTGTGTATGTGTATTTGTGCATGTGCGTGTATGCGCATGTGTTTTTATGCATACAGATGTGTGTGTGCATGTGCATGCACAATTATGTGAATGTGTGTGTGTGTGTAGGAGTGTGCATGTCAATATGTGTGTGCACATGTGTGTGTGTTCATGCATACTAGTGTTTGTGAATGTGTGTATACGTGCTTGTTTGTGTGCATGTTTGGTTGTGGGTCTATGTGTGCCTTCATGTGCATGGGTTGTGTGTACACCTATGTATGTGTGTGTGATCGTGTATGTGTTTGTGTCTATGCTTCAATGCATTCATTTATTTGTCCATGCATGTACGTGTGTGTGTTTGCATATGTATTTGTGTGTGCAAACATGTGTGTGTGTGGGTGTGTGCATAACTACATGTGTTTTGTGTGTGCATGTGCATGTGTGTGATTGTGATGTATTCTTGTGTATGTGTGTGTGAATGTGTATGTAAAAATATGTAAGTGTGTGCATGTCTATTTGAATGTGCTTGGGTGTGTTCATTTGTATGTACATGCATGCATGTGTTGTGATTGTGCACATGAATGTGCACATGTGCATGTGCATGCATGTTTGGGTGCATATGTGTGTTTGTGTGCATGTGTGTACATTTGTGTGTGTGTGTACACTTGTTTGTGTGTATGTGTTTGTCTATGCAAGTGTGTGTGTGTGTGTGTGTGTGTTTATGCATGTGATTATGCATTTATGTGGATTTGTGTGTGTATGTGTACATGTCAATGTCCATGCATGTGCATTTGTGTGTGTATGCATGTGCATATGTGTAAACATGTCTATTAGCTTGTGCATGTTTGTTGATATGATTATGTATATGTCTACATGTGTACATGCATGTGTGGTTTGGCATGTGTGTGCTTGTGAGTGTGTGTGAGTATGTCTGTGAATGGACATGCATGTATGTGACTATACATGGGCATGTGTGTGTGCGTGCATTTGTGTACGTGTGTAGGTGTGTGCTTGTGCATACATATGTGTGTTCATGTGTACATGTGTGTGTGGGTGAGTCTATGTGTATCTGTATGTGTGCCTATATGTTCTTGTGTAGGTGTGTGTGCATGTGCATATGTGTGTATTTATACGCATATTTATCCACAAATGTGCATGTCTGTTTATGTATGCATGCATGTGCATGTGTGTGTGTTTGTACATCTATGTGTCTTTATATGTGTATGTATCTATGTGTACACATATATGTGTGCATGTGTGTGTGTGTGTGTGCATGTGTGTGCATGTGTAAGTGTGTATGATCATATGTGTATGCATACAACTGTGTCTATGTATATGGTTATGTGTGTGGGTGTGTCTGGGTGTGCATGTGTGTGTGTATGTGTGCAAATGTGTGTTCTTGTTCGTGAGAGGAGAGTCTATGCATGGTTTGTGTTGTTCATGTGTGTAAGCATAAGTGTGTGTGTGTGTGTGCATGCGAGTGTGTTTGTGTGTGTATGTGTGTGTGTGTGTGTGCTCACACACATGTGTATGTGTAACTCTGTGAGGATACGTGTGTGTGTAAGTATATGCTACATTTGTGTCTGTGTGCATATGCTTGTGTGGGTACATTTATGTATGTGTATGTGCATGAGTGTGTATTTGTGTGTCTATATATGTATGTGTATATGTGGGTACATCTATGTATGTTTTTGTGTATGCATGTGTGTGTATATGTGTGTGTGTTCATGTACATGAGTGTGTATTTTTATATATGTGTGTGTGATTGCATGTGTAAGCATTCATGTGTCTCTTTGTGTATTGGTGTGTGTGTGAGTGTTTATGTTTGGGTTTACATGTGTGTGTTTGAGTGCACTAGGTTGTTATTGTATGAGTGTCTACAAGCATGTACGTGTTCGTGTTTTGTGTGTGTATGCATTTGTGGGTGTGCATGTGTGCATACATATGTGTGTGCATGTGTGAGCACTGGCACATATGTATATCATGTGTGTGACCTTGCGTCTGTTTCTACATGTGTGTGTGTATGAGTGTATGTGTGCATTTATTTATGTGTGAGTGCATGCATGAGCCATTGCATGTGTGTATGCATGTGCGTGTGTGTAAGCATATGCGTGTTTGTGCTTGCAAGTGTGCACATGCACATGTGCTTGTGCATGCATGTGGGTGTACATTTGTGTTTGTGTGTAGGTGTTTGAGTATGTGCATATATGTGTGTCTATATGTATGTGTGCATGGGTGTGTGTGTGTATGTGCATGCATACATGCTTTTGTGTATGTATGTACGTGTGCATTTTTGTATTGGTGCATATGTTTATGTGAATTTGTGTGTGCATATATATTTGCATGAATGAGAGCCTATATGTGCATGTGCATATGCATATGGTAGTGCATATGATAGTGTGTTTGTGTCCATATGCTTGTAAGTTCATGTGCCTATGCTTGCACATGCATGGGTGCATGTGTGTATTTTCATGTGTGGTTAGTTGTGTCTATGTGTATGAGTATGCATGTGTATCCCTTTGTTTAAGAGTGTGTGTGTGACTATGCATGGACGTTGTGTGCATGCATTGGTAGGTGCACATATGTGTCTCGATGTGTGTGTTCATTTTTGCATGTGTGTGCATTTTTATATGCACGTGTCAATGTGTGTGCATGTGTATGTCTAGATGCATTTAAGTGTGCCTGTATGTGCATGCATGTGTTTGTCGCATGTGAGTACGCACACATTTTTGTTTGTGTGTGTGTGCATATTTGTTAGCATGTGTATTAACTTATGCTCTTGTGTGGATGTGCTTGTGGTCATTGAATGTGCATGTATCTATGTATGCTCACATGTGTGTGTGTGTGTATATAGGTGTGCATATGTGTGTATGTCCATTCACATCAGTGTGTAAGTGTCTGTGCACATGCATATATGCTTGCAAGTGTGTCGACATGTATGGGTATGTGTGTAAATGTCTGTGTGTAGTTTTACATGTGTTTGTGTATCCATGCAAGCAAGTGTTCTTGTATGTGTGTGGTGGTGGGTGGATGCATGCATGTGTGCATGTTGTGAATGTGCACAAGCGTACATGTGCATGTGTGTGCATGCATGTGTAGGTGTGTGTGCGTGTGCATGTGTTTGTATGGGTGCATATGTTTTGATATGCACATGTATGTGTTTTCATGTGCATGTGTGTATTTTTGTGTGTGTGCACATGTGTGGGTGTGTATGTCTGTGTGTGCAATATTTGCATATTTGTGAACTTATGTGTGTATGCATGTGTATGGGTGTTCTATGTCTATGTGCATGTGTGTGTGTATGTATCCATTTGTAAGTGTATGCATGTAGGTATGTGTGCAAGTGTGGATGTGTATATGTGTACATATGGGTGCTTCTGTGCATGTTTGTGCATGTGTGCATATGTTTGTGTGGGACCACTTGTGTTTGTGTTGTAGTGCATGCATCCAAGTGTTTGTGTGTGTATGTGTGTCTCTACATGCATGAGTGTGTGTGAATATGTGTGAGTGTGTGTGTATGCATGTGCATGTATATGTGTGCATGTGAGTGTGTGAAGATGTACATGTGCTTGCATGTGTACTTGTGAGCATGTGTCCATGTGTTTGTGTGATTATGTTTATATGTGTGTATGTATTTATGAGTGTTCATGTGCATGTGTGGGTGTTTTTGTTTGTGTGCATGCATGTGTGCATCTAGGTGCAATTGTGTGTGTGTGGGTGTGTGTGTGTGTGTTGCATGCATTTATATGCATGTGCCTATGGATGCATGTGTGTGTGAGGAGGGTGTGTATGTATATGTATGTGTGCTTGTGTGAGTGTTTTTATGTGTGTTCACATGTTAATGTGTGTTTGTGCCCTCATGCATATGTGAATGAACTTGCGTGCATGTGTGTATGCATGTTTTCATGCATCTATATGAGTGTCGATCTATATATGCAAGCATATGTGTGTGAATGTGCACGTGCATGTTCGTGTTTGTGTGTTGCACATTAGTGCATATGAGTGTGTGGTTGTTGGTATGCAAGTGTGTATGTGTTCTTGTGCATGCATGTGTGTACATAACCATTTGTGTATGCCAGTATGTGTGGGTGTACATTTGTTTTCATGTTTTTTTGTGTGCCTATGCTTGAGTGTACCTATGAGTGTGTCTAGTTTGGTGCATATGTGGGCATGTTTCTATTTGTATGCATGTGTGTGTGTGGCTATGTACATGAGTATATACGTGTTTATATAGGTGTGTGTCTATAAGCATGTGCATGTCTATAGGCTTGTACACATGTGTGTGTGTGTGCATATGGCTGTGTTTGTGCATGTGTTCATGTGTATCTATGTTTGCTTGTGCATGTGTGTGTGTATGTGTATGTTTAAGAATGTGTGTATGTGTTTGTACACATGCATGTGTTTGTGTTTGTTCGTATCTATGCAACTTCAAACATGCACATGTGCGTGTCAATGAGTGCATGCATGGTTGGGTGTTTGTTTGTGTAGTTGTCTATTGGTGTTTGTGCATGTGTTCATGAGTACATGTGTTTGTTTATGTGTGTGATTCAGTGTGTGCATGTGCGTGCGTGATATTTTTGTATGCATGTGGGCACACATGTGTGCATGTCAAGGTTAGTGTGTGTGTACATTTGTGTGTGTTTTTATATGCATGTGCATGTGCTTAAGTGTGCATGTGTGTGTGTGTGTTCTTTAGTACGTATGTGTGTGTGTGTGTGCAAATGTGCACAACTATGTCTAAGTTCATTTATGTGTGTATGCATGTGTTTTCCTATATATATGCATGTGTATGCCAATGTATGCATATCCATGCAAGTGTGCATACATGTGTGTGCATATTCGTTTGCATGTGGTTACATTGGTATGTGCATAGTTGTGTATGTTGTTGTGCAAGCGTGTGTGTGTGTTTATTTGGTTATGAGCTTGGGCATATGTTTGCATATGTGTCTGCAAGTGCACACGTGTCTACTTCTGTATCTCTTGGATGCTATGCACGTGCGTGTGTCAAAGTGCATGTGTGTGCATGTGTTTATATGTATGCATGTGTATGTGCTCATAGTTTTGTGCATATATGTATGCATGAGTGCGATACTATATGTGTGCATGTTTGTACTATTACATGTGCATGTGCATGCATGTGTGTGTGAATGCACATGCATGTGTGTTGTGTGTGTGCATGTGTGCATGGGTATACATGTGTATGTTTGTGTGTTTGCTTGTATTTGTGTGTGCAAGTGTGTGTGCTTCAATTATTGTGTGTTCTTATGCTTATGCTTATGAGGTATGTCCGTGTGTGTGCACATGTGTATACATCTCTATGCATGTGTTTATGTAGGTATGTTTGTGTGTGTGTCCATGTGTGTGAATCTATGTGTTTATATTTATATGTACATGTGTATGCATATGTGAGCATGTTTGTGAATGTGCGTATAGATGTTTATTCATGTGTGTGTATGCTTGTACATTCGCATGTATATATATATATATATCTTTGTGTGTGTGTGTGTGTGTGTGTGTGTGTGTGTTTGTGCATCAGTCTTTGTGTATGTGTACATATGTTTACACATGTGTGTGAATGTGTGTATTTGCAGGTTTGTGTGTGTGTGTTTGTGTTTTTGAGCATATGTATGTGTATGCATGTATGTCTGCATGTGTGTGGGTGCATGTGTGCATATGCATTTGTGTTTGTGTATTTTTATGTGTGTGCATGCATGTGTGTGGGTCTATACTTGTGTGTGTGTATGTCTATGTATGTGTGCATGTGTGTGCATATATGTTTGCATGTTAGTTTGCATATATTGGCATGTGTGTGTATGTGTGAGTCTTCTTTCATGTGTGCATGTGTTTGTGTAGATGTTTGCATCTTTGCATATGCATGCATGTGATTGCTTATTTTTTGTGTGCATTTGAATTTGTTCATCTATGTGTGCCTATGCATGTGTGTTTGTAAGTTTGTGTGCATATGCATATATGTATTTGTGTTGGTGCATTATCTGTGCAGCTACACGTATGCATGTATATATATGTGTGTGTGTATTTGAGCATGTCTGTGTGTATGTACTTGTGCATGACTACTTGTCTGTGCATGTGTGTGTGTATGAATGCATGTGTGCATGTGTATGCATGTGTGTGTTTTCATGTGTGTGTACATGTGAGTGTCTGTGTGTGGATGTATCCATTCATGTATACGCAACTATGTTCACTAGTGCATGTGCATGTTGTGTATTATATGCATATGTGTGCTTATGCACATGCATGTGTGCGAGTGTGCATGGCTATGTGTGTGTGTGTGTGTGCATGTGCTTGTGTCTTTTTATGTATGGACATTTGCATGTGTGCGAGTTTGCATATACATGTGTGTGTGTGTGTGCACATATAAGTGCATGTGTGTGTGTGTTCATGTGCATGTGTTTTTGTGCATGTGTGTGTGGGCATGCATGTTTATATAAAGGTGTGCGTGATTGCATGTGTGTGTAGTTGTTTGTTCATATGTTCCTATGTGCGTGTTGGTGCATGTATTTGTGCAAGCATTTGTACGTGTGTGCATTGGTGCATACTTGTGTCCATGCGTACTTATGCATACGTGCACACACTCACACATGCACGCACATGGGTGTGTGTGTGCATATGCATGTGTGTGTGAGTAGGTATGTTAGTGTATGTGTGTGCATGTGTTCATTTATGTATTTGTGTGTGCTTATATGGGTGTGAGTGTGTGTTTGTGTGTGTGGATGTGGGTGTGTGACTGAGCATGTGCATGTGCACGTGGGCATGCAAGCATCCATGTGTATGTGTATATGTAAGTGTCTCAACATCTGTGTCTTGGTTATGCACATGTGCTTATTCGTGTGTGCATGTGTTCATGTGTTTGTACACATATGCATCCATATTTTTTGGTGTGTGCATGTGTGGTTATATGTGCCCATGCTTGTATGAGCATCTATGTGCATGTGTTTATGTGTACATGTGCATTAATTTGTTTATGTATACTACATGTGTGTGTTCTTGTTTATTTGTATATCTTTGTATGCACATGTGCATATGTGTGCATGTGTGTGAGCATGTGTGTTTGGGTGTATCTATATGTGTGTGAGTGTGGGTGTTGTGTGCATGTGTGTGTGCTTATGTGTGTGTAGGTGCATCCATGTGTTCATGTATGTTGAGTTTGTATACATGTGCATGTGCATGCATGCTTGTGTGTGCATGTGTGCTTGTCTGTGAGTGTGTGCATTGCAGGTGTGTATGTGTGTGTGTGTGTATGTGAGTGTATACATATGAGTGTGCATGTGTGCACATGCACGTGTGCATATGCTTGTGTGTTTTTGCATGCGTGCATGCATCTTTTTGTGTGTGCACATATGCATGTTCTTGTGTGTGTGTTCATTCTTGTGTGAGTAAGCATGTGCATATGTGTATGTGTTGATGTATGTGTGTATGCTTGTATGTGTTTGTGTGTGTTTGCATGCATGTGTATGTGCATGTGTGGGTTTATGTGCATGTGTGTACTTGTGTGCATGTGCATGTGTGTCAAAACATGTGTGTGGTTGTATTTGCATGCAAGCATGCTTCTACGTGTGTGTGATTGTGTGTGTGCACACAATATGCATGTGGCATGTGTATTTATATGTGTGTATTTTGGTATGTTTTTGCATATTTGTGTGTGTGTGTTTGTATGTGCATGTGCACATATGCAAATTAGGTTGTGTGTGTCTGTATTGTGTGTGTTGTGTCTCACATGTCTACATGTATACATATGTGTAAGTGTGGGTGTGCAAGGGTGTGTTGCTTAAGTAGGCAAGTGTGAGTGCAAGCGTGTATGTGTGTGTGTTTGTTTGTGTGCACATGTGCTTATGTGCTTATGTGTGTGTGTGATTATTACATGCCTATGTGTTAATGTGGCTTCTTGTGTGTGTGGGTGCATGTGTTTTGGCATATGTATTTGTGTATGTATGCATGTTTATCTATGTGTTTTATTTGTATTTATGTGGGTGTGCATGTGTACCTGTTTGTGTGTGTGCTTGTGGGTGCATAGGTATGCATGAACATATGCACGTGCATGATTGTAGGCGTACACATCTTCATGTACACTGACATGTGTGTGTGGGTGTGTTTGCCTGGGCATGTCTTTGTGTGTTGGTGTGCACGTATGTTTGTGTGCACATGCATGCATGTGTGTTTTGTGCATGCATACAAGTGAAAATGGATGCATGTGTTTACATCTGCATGTGCATATGTGTGCATGCCCAACCTTGTGTGTGTGTAAGTGTATTTTATATAGTTATTTATGTGTGTGTGTTTGTGCTCATTTATGTTGTTGCATTTGTGGTGTTTGTATGTGTTTGTGTGTGTATGTGCATGTGAGTGCATTGCATGCACATGCATGGGTGTGCATGTGTGTGCATGTGTGAGTATAAGTGTGCGTGCATGCATGTATATGTGCATGTGTGTGCATGAGCATCCATTTGAGTCTATGTGTGTGTGTGTTTGTGTTTGAGCATGTGCATGTTTTGTTGTGTGTGCACATTGTGTATGTGCATCTGTTTGTGTTGGGGTGTGTACTTGTATGTCTATGTGTGTATCTACATGAGTGGGCATATGCGTATGCTTGTGTTTGTGTCAGAGTATTTGATTATGTGTGTGTATGTATGTGCTTATGTGGGTTTGTGTGTGTGTGTATGCATGTCTGTGTGTGTGCTTGGGTGTGTGTATGAATGTGCATGCAAGTTCAAGTGCATATGTTTTCATGTATGTGTGCAATGGCATGTGTGTGTGTGTGTGTGGGTGTATGTGTTCAAGTGTGCATGTGATTCTGTGCATGAGTTTGTTTGCATACATGTTTTATTGTATGTGCATCTCTGGCAGTATGTGCATTCGTATGTGTGTGTATGCATGTGCATGTTCATTTGCAATTATGTTTGTGTACACATGTGTACTTGTGTCAGTGTGTGCATGTGTGCATAGCCATGTGTGTGTCTCTGCATGCATATGTGCATGGGTGTCAATGCATGTATTGTGTGTGAGCTTGTTTTTGTGTGTTTATGCTCGTGTGTGTGTGTGAACAATGCATATTTTTGAGTGTGCATGTGTTGTTGGGTGTGTATTTGTAGGCACCTATGTGCTTGTGTGCTTGTCTCAGTGCGTGTCTGTAGACTTGCATGCACGTGTGCGTGCATATGTGTATATGCGTGTGTGTGCATGCATCTTTGTGACTATGTGTGATCAATTTATATGTATGTATGCATGTACATATGTGCTTGTGTCCATATGGGTGCTCGTATTCCTGGATATGTACGTGCATCCCTCTCTTTCCTTTATGTGTGTATGCATGTGTTTTGTGCACATAGATGTTCTTGTGTGTGCATGGGTCCTTGTATTTGTGTATGTGTAAGTATGCATGCAAGGTATGGGTGTATGTATATTGCTTACATGTGTGCATGTGTGTTGTGCATGCATGCATGTTTGTATTTGTGCTTTTGTGTGTGCGCATGTGTATATCTATGCATGGTTGTGTGTGTGTATATGAGTGTGTTCATCGATGTGTGCATGGGCATGAGTGTGCATGGTTGTATGTGGGTTTGTGTGCATATGTGTGTGTGTGTGCATGTGCTTGTGTATGTGTGCATGTTTTTTGTGGTTGCATGTGTGTTTGTTTGCATGCATGTTATCATGTGTGTGTGACTATGCATGCATGTGTGCTTGTGTGAGAGTATGTGAGTGTGAGTGCATCTACATTTATGTTTATATCTGTGTGCCTATATGTGTGTATGTGTATGTGCACGTATATATGTACATGGATTCATGTTTGTGTGTATGCCTGTGGATAAGTGTGTGTGCTTTTAAGTGTGTGAGATTATTTGCATGTGTGTATACCTATGTGTGTGCATGCATGCATCCATGCTTATGTACATGTGTGTATGCAAGTATGTGTGTGTGTGTGTTCTTATTTGCGTATGTGAATGCATGCTTAGATGTTTGCTTGTGTGCATATGTATTTGTCCTTTCGTGTGCCTATGTGTTGGCATGTGTGTGTGTTCATGCATGTATGCATTTGTGTGTGTGTTTATGCATGTGAATGAGTATGTGCTTGTGCATATATGTTCATGTGCTTGTTTGTTGCTAAGCATGTGTGTAGGTTTGTGTATGTGCATGAGTGCATGTATGCTTGCATGTATGCATGTTTGTATGCATGTGCATGCTTGTGTGTGCATGAGTGTGAATGTACATGTTTTCATGTACCTATGTGTGGGTGCATGCGTGCATTCATGCTTTCATTTTTGTAAGTGCACATGTTTGTGTACATAGGTGCCTATGTTTACATGTGATTGCATGTGTGTGTGCATGTGCATGCACATGTGTGTGTGTATGCATGTGTGTGCATAGTTGTGTGTGTGTTCATGTGTGTCTATCCATGTATGCTGTATGTTTGTGAGAATGTATGTGAGTGTGTGTGCATGTGTACAGCTTTGTCAATGCTTGTGTAGTACTGTGCATGCGTGTACTTGTGTCTTTTTTGTCTGTGTGCATGTATATGTGTGTGCTTGTGCGAGTGTAGGTGTGTGTGCACATACATGCACCTGCATGTGGGTGTTTTTGCATCTACATGTGTGTATGTGCACATGTGTGTATATGTGTGTTCATTTGTTCACATAGGGGTGTGTGTGTGTGTGTATGTTTATTAGCACATATGAGTGTATGTGTGCATGCATGCAAGCTTGTGTGTGCATGTGTGTTTGCTATGCATGGATGTGTGTGGGTGTGGATGTGCATGCATATACCAATGTGTGTGTTGTTTGTGCTCATGTTTGTAGGCTTGTGTGTATTTGTATGTGTACATGTGTGTGCCAGTGCTTATGCATGGGCATGCATGTTCCTGTTTATGTATGCATGGTGCTTCCGTGTGCAAGTCTGCATGTGTGGCTATGCACATGCACATGTATACGTGTGTGTATGTTTGTGTCATATATGCATGCATGTGTATGCATATGTGTGTGTGCTTGTGTGTGTGGGTTTAATTTATGCATGCTTATGCATATGTCCATGTGGGTTTTTGTGTGCGTGCATGTGCAATTTGTACATGTCTATGTGCTTGTTTACATGGGGTTGTGAATTTTGGTGCTTGTGTTTGTGTGTATGTGTGGGTGCATCCAAGTATGTGTGCGTGTACGTGTGTGTATGCATGCACATCTGTGTTGGTGAGTGTGCAGGCACATGTTTATGTTTGTGTGTGGTTTGTGTTCATGTGTGAGTTCGTGCATGCATGCATGTGTGTGTACATGCATGTGGGTGTGTATTACACATGCACATCTGTGTTTGTAGGTGTAAGTGCATGTGTGTGTGTGGGAGCATGTGTACATGCAAGTGAGTGCATATGCATGTATACATACATTTGTGCTTTTTATGAACAAGTGTATGTGTGCATATGTATGTGCATCTGTGTGTTTGTGCATGTCTGCATATGTGTGCATGTGCATGTACTTATGCACAAGGATATATGTTCATGAGCCATTTTTTACAGGTGTGTATAAGTGTGCATAAGCGTGTGTTTCCATGTGTGTTTGCAAGAATGTCTTCTTATATGTGTGTTTGCATTTGTTCATATGTGAGTATGTGTGCATTTGGTGGCATATGTGATTGTGCATGAGTGCTTATGTGCGTGCATGCTCATGTGTGTGTATGTGATTGAATGCTTGTGCATCTATGTGTGTTTTTTGTGTGAAAATGTGCATATGTGTGTAGGCATGTGGATTTGTTTATTTGTATGTGTGTGTGAGTGTGTGCATTTCTACATGTCTGTGTGTTTGTGTGTGTATGTGTATAAATGTGTCCATATGCTTGCACTTATGTGTTCATGTGTGCATGCGTGTATGGCTATGGGTTTGTGGGTGTGCATTTGTGTATGTGCATGGGTGTGTGCATGTGTGCCTAATTATGCATGTATGTGTATTCATGTGTGTACATGTATGTGTGCATGTGGGTGTAAGTGTGTGTGTGTGTGCATGCATGTGTGTGTGTGGGTGTACTTGTGTGAGCACATGTGTGTGTGTGTGTGTGTGTAAGTGTGCCTGCATGTGCCTGTGTGTGTGCATGCATCTTTATGTGTAGGAAAGAGTTTGCATGTGATTGTTTATGGGTGTGTTTGTGCTTGTGTATTTTATGTACATGCCTTCATATGCATTTATGCATGTGTTTGTGCATATTTGATTGCTTATTTGTGTGCAATTGTGTGTATTGGTGCATTTGTGTTCGTGTGTGTGCACGTATGTGTGCATGTGATTGTGTCTCTTTAAGTTTGCATGCACATATATTTTTATGTTCATGTGTGGGAGTAAATGTGTGTTTGTGTCTATATGTGCTTGTGTGTGTGTGTGTGTGTGCTTGTGTGAACCTATGTGTGTGTACATAAGTGGGTGCATGTATGTGTTTGTGTATGTGCATTTTTTTGTGTGCCAGTTTATCTATGCGACTATGTGTGAGTTTTCACATTTTTGTGTGTGCATGCTTCTATGGATGTGTGCATGCATGTGTGTCTGTGTGTGCATGCACACACATGTGCAAGTGTGTGTGTGCATGCATATGTGTTTGCATTTGTTCATGTGTGTGTGTCTGTGTGCATGTTCATGCATGTGTGTCTACTTGTGGTTAGGTCTATGTGTGTCCATGCATGCATTTGTGTGTGTGTTGATGTGCATGTACGTGTGCTTTTAGATTTGTTTGTGAGTCTGTATACATAGGTGTGTGTGCATATGTGTTTGTGCATGAGTGTGCATATGAGCGTGTTTGGGGTGTATGTGTGTGCATGTGTGTACATATGTTTACATGTGTGTACATATGTGTGCTTATGCATGTGCCTAATTTTTTTTGTGTGTGTGCCATTATGTGTGTATGTGTTTGAATGTGTGTCCAGGTGTGAGTCGATGTATCTACATGACTATGTCTTTGTGTTCGAGCATCATTGTGTGTATGTGCATCTACATGAGTGTTTGTGAATATATGTATGTGTGCATGAATTATTGTGATCATGTATATGCATGTGTGTGTGTGGGAGGGAGGGAGGGGTGAGTGTGTGTGTGCATGTGAGTATGTTTGTGCTTGTGCAATTGCCTATGTGTGTGAATGTGTGTATGGCTGTGTGTGTGTGTGCATGTTGTGCATGTGTTTGCATATGCATGCATTTTCATGTGTGCATGTGAATGTGTGTTTATGAGTGAGCATATCAATATGTTTGTGTGTGTCTTTATGTGTTTGTGTGCATGTGTGCATTGATGGATGTGCTTGTGTGTAGTTGTGTATGTTTGTGTGTTAATAAGTGTGTAGGTGGATGTGCATGTGCATGTGCTTAAACATGTGTACATGTGCATGTGTGTGTGTATGTGCATGTGTGGGTGTGCGTTTGTATGTGTGTGTGTGAATGTGTATGTGTGTGTGCATGTTTATGCTTCTGTGTATGTATCTATGCACATGGGTGTATGTGTGTGTGTGTGTGGGTATGTGTGTGTATGGGTGTTTCTATAAGCATGTGCATGCATGTGTGTGTAATTTTGTGCATGCAAGTGAATTGATACATGCATGTGTGTATGAATGTGTGTGTGTGTGTACTGGTTGTGCACTTGTGCAAGCATGTCTATGTGCATGTGTTTGTGCACACTTGTGTGCATGCATATATATGTGCATGTGTGTGCATATGAGTGTACTTGTGCGTGTGTTTGCATGTGCATGTGTAGATATGTGCTTTCATGTACTTCTACGTATGTGTGTATGTGTGTTTTTGTTTCTGTATGCATATGTATGTGTGCACACATGAGTGTGATGGTGTTTGTGCATGCATATATGTTTGTTTGTGTGTCCCTATATGTGTATGCATTCATGTGAGTGTGCATGCATTTATTTTATGGATGTGTACATGTGTGTAAGAGTGGGTGTTTGTGTGAAGGTGTATGTGTGTTTGTGCTTGTATGTATATGCATGTGTGTGCATGTGAGCATTTGTGTGTGTGTGCTAGTGTCAATGTGTGTGCATGCATATGTGTGTGTTGTGCATGCATGTGTGCAAGTTTGTGGGTGTGTCTATATGTTTGTGTGTGTTTGCATTTGTACATGCATTCCTATGTGTGTAAGCATGTTTGTGCTTACTTATGTTCTTGGGTGTGAATATGTGTGCATGCTTTTGTGTATGCAGGTGCATGAGTGAATATGTGTGCTCATTTGTATATGTGGCAATGTGTGTGTGCATATGTATGCTTCTATGTGTGTGTGTGTATGTGCATGTATCTATGTGCAAAAAAAACATATGTGGCTGTGGGGGGCATTGGTGTGTGTGTTTTTGTGTATACAAGTGTGTGTGCTTGCTTGTGTCAGTGTGTGTTTGTCTATATGTGTGTGTGTGTCTACATTTGTGCTTATGTGTGTGTGTGTATGTTCATGTGCATGTGTGTGTCTTTATTTGTGTGTATATATGTATGTATTTGTGAGTGTGCATGTATGTGCACATGTGTGTGGGTATGTGTGCATGTGCTTATGGACATGCATGTGTATGCGCATGAGTGTGCATGTGCACATGCATATGAGTATGCATGTGTGTGTTATTGTGCACAAATGTGTGAGTTTGTGTGTGTGCACATGCATGTGTGCATATATGTGCTTGTCTGAGGGAGAGTATGCATGTATTTGTGCATATATGTATACATGCACGTATGTCTGCATGCATGCTTGTGTATGTGAGTGTGTGCATGTCCATGTGAGTGAGTGAGTGTGTGCGTGTGTGTGTTAGTGCATGCATGAGTGTACGTGTTACGTATGTGCATGTGTGTGTGTATGCCTATTTCTGTGCTTGTGTGTGTGCTTGTTTGCCTTCCTATGTGTGTTTGAGTATTTATTTGTTTGTGTATATGCATTCATGTATGTATTTTTATGTTTGTGTGTGTTTGCATCTTAATGTGTGGGCATGTGTGTTCATGCACATATGTGTGTGTGTGTGTTTATTGATTTGAGTGTTTGTACATTCTTTTGTGTGTGCAATTTTGTGCATGTGTGGGTGTGTTCATGTGTGCATTTGTGTGTATGTTTGTATGGGTGTGTGTGTGATTACTTATGCATTCATGTGTGTGTGTGTATGCATGTCAATGGATGTTCGTGTGTGTTTGTTTGTGTATTTATTTGTGCGTGGATGTTCTTTTGAGTGTGTGTGTGTAGGTATTCATTCATGTGTGCATGTGGTTGTGTGTGTGTCTTTGTGCATGTGTGTACTTGGGAGTATGTATGTGTGCATTTGATGTTTGATATGTATGGATGCTTATGTGTCTATGCCTATGAGCATGCATGATTGCATTTGTATGTGCATATGTATGTGTGTGCAATTTGCAGGCTTGTGTGCATGTGTGTCTATAAAAGTGCATATTTGTTTATGAGTCTATGTATGTATGTTTGTGTGTGTGTGTGTAAATGTGTGTGTATGTCTTTGTGCGTGGTTGCACGTGTCTGTGTGCATGTATGTATGTTTTTGCATATGTGTGTATATGGATGTGCATGTGTGCATGTGTGCCTACTATGTGCACATGTGTGCACATGTCATGTGTGTGTATAGGCATGTGTACGCATGCGTGTGTGTCTCTGTGTGTGTCATACTTGTCTGTTGATGTATGGATATGTTTGCATGTGTGTGTGTGTGTGTGTGTCTACACGTATCTTTGTGTATGTGTGGACATGTGCATGCTATGTGCATGAATGTGTATGTGTGTGTTTGCATTCAAGCCTTTCTATATATGTATGTTTGCATGCAAGCACATCTGTGCTTGTGTACTTTTGTGTGCATGTCTACATGCATGCGTGTACATGGGGTTGCTCATGTGTGCTATGTGTTTTGTGACTATGCTTGTTTGTGTGGGCATGAGTATGTGTTATTGTGTGGGCTTGCATGTGTGCAGGAGTGTGTGCATGTGTTCACTTTTGCATGTTTATGTGTATTTTTGCCAGTGTTTGTGCATGTGTGTGTGCATGTGTGTGTTTATGCATTTATGCATGTGTGGATGTCTATGTGTGCATGTGCATGCCTGTGTGAGTGTGTGTTTGTGTGTGCATGTACGTATGTGTGTGTGTGTGAGTGTGTGTGCATTTGTATGCATGTGCATCTGTATGCATTTGTAGGTGCTTGTGCTTTTACATGTGTGTGCAAATGTGGGTGTGTGTTCTTTTTTGTTTGCTTGTATGAGTGTACTTATGTGCCTATGCTTGTGTGAGACGTTCAAAGGCTCAACTTGTTGATTTTGAAGCCAAAGACTATGCTCTTTGTGGAATGATTAATCCAGAAAAAATTATGTTTCCAAATATTTATATGATCAGTATGTTAAAAGTTCTTACTTTGTAATTATAACACATATGATTATCATGATTCATACATATTTGAGTTAGTTTTTGTAATGATGTACTAAGTTACATTTGATCTTTAAAATTAAGTCCTTTTGAGTTTTGAAATCTTACAATTTTTAAAAAAAACCATTTCAACCTTGCACCCAACCCCTCTATCAAGCCTGAAGGCTTGGTTCAAGTGGCCATTAGTTCTGGTAATTAGGTCTTGGGGAGCAATAAGTCAGGAGTCTAACTAAAATCGAGTTGGATCTAGCATAAGTATTGATCAAGGTTGAATCCTACTGTAGCTTAAGTAAATCAAGTAAAGGAATGATTTCTAAACCTAACTTAGGCATACGAGTCGAGTCAGATGTCAATAATAAGTAATTTGTTTGGGTCAGGTGGAACCCATTTTAGTATTATGCTCAGGTGCCTTAGGTAGTGACATTCCAAGGGTACCATGGGGTAGTCAATTCTAGTAGGCTCGATTGCATATTGTGCATAGAGGAAGTGATATATAAACAAATCATTTGCATTGCTTTGTAATATGGCACTAAATAAACATCTGTTTCTCTAAACTTGGGCACATTTGTTCCAACCAATCACTTGTTTTAGTGATCAAATGGTCATGATTTCCTCCATATTTGTGAATAGTTTTTTCATCTAGTCATTATTCAGAATGCTGGATCCAATGGGTAAGAGGCCCTCCATCTTTGTCATCCTTATACTGATCATCACCACTATCCATCCAACTTTTGGATCTAATGTTCCAAATTATATCATGCTATGATTAGATGTAGTCCCATTAATAGTTATTTTTGATTAGATGGTTCCTTCTTTGTCTACTCAGAATGGGACAATAGTTGCATTTCATCTTCCTCTTTCGTCACTTGTAATGACTATCATTTGGAAAAGTTAATTCTAGATGTTGTCGAGTCTTTTTGAGATGTTTTTATTTTGACTATAAATAGAGATCATTTACTAATATGTTTTTGTTATTGAATCAACTTGAAATTTTCATAAGCACTCGAGAGAAGTCTAAAATTGAGAGCATCAAATTTCATAGGGCTTGCAAGAGCTATGGGCTCTTTCAATTATTCTTTCTTCTACTCTCTTCTATAATCTTTTTACAACATCCTTGTCATATTTATATTATTAATAAGTTTTTGCCACTATTGTTCAAAAGATTAAAGGTGTAAGAATTTTACATACAAAAATTTTTGTAAAGATTTCAATTATTTTATATTACAAATTTTTGTAGATTTTCATGTCACATTGGGGCACCAATTTGTAATTGGTTTACACTTAACAACCTTGATAAAAGAGAGTTGTTAGTGGAGGCTCCAATGGTGTTTGAGAGTGGACGTTAGCACATTTTTTATTAGAACCACCAAAACATTCTTGATGTATTTCATTTATTGTTGAGCAATTTTATTTCATTGTTTATCTTCTTAAAAATGAATTTTTATGTTCATGCATAAAATTTTTTCTTTAATTTTAATTTTTCCAAATTTGAAATTTTTTTAAACGCATTACTTATCACTTCCTTCTTATATGCTTTACCTCACATCAAGTTGTATCAGAGTGAGGTTTTGATTAAAAGAAAGACATTTCAAAGACAAGATCTTGATGGCTCTTCTTAGTGTTGAGCATAATGTCATCTTATCTCAAAGAGCTTTATCACATTGACCACCATTGTTCAAAGTTGAGTTTTATCCTTATTGTAAAAATTGTATGCATTTAATTTTAAAATCTGATAGTTTGAAATTTGAAATATAATTAAAAAATTATTGAGTTTCTAGTTAAGATTATTATTGGGGAATATGTAAAAAATTATTAAGTGAAGTCACTCTAAGTGAGAAAAGTTTTTATGTCTGCATGCATTTGCATTTTTGCATGATTTGTATGTGTGTGTGGTGTGTGTTGTGTGTGTGTGCATATAAGTTTGTGTACGTGTGTGCTTATGTGCATGTGTTTGCAAATGTGTGTTTGTTGGTCCATGATTGTGTGTGTGTGTGTGTGTTGTGCATGAGTGCATGCATGTGTTTGTGCATAAGCATGTGCACACTTACATAGGTGCATGCATGCTTTGTGTGTGTGTGGGGGGATGTGTGCATGTGTGGGTCTTAGTGTATGTGCACATGCATGTGTGTGTGCTATATAAGTGTGCATGTGTGAGTGTATAATTATATGCATGTATGTGCATATGAATGTGTGTATGTAGTGTGTCTACATATGTGTGAGCATGCATGTCTATGTGTGTTTGTGAGTGTTCATGCATCTATGTGTGTGCAAGCATGCACATATGTTTGTACATGTGTGTTCATGTGTGTTTGTGTGCATCCATGTGTGTGTTTTTGGGTGCGTGTGTGTGCATGTGTGTGGTTATGTGTGTGCTTGTGTGTGTCTTTTGTTGTATGCATGTACGTGTGTATGTGTGTGTCTGGTTGCTTGTTCATGCATGCATACATGTATATGTGTGTGTGTGTGCACATATATTTGTGTGTTGATGTGTACAATTACATGTAGCCGTTTGCGTAGATGTGTGTTTGTAAGTGCATGTGTATGTGCTTGCATGTATACACTTAAATATATGTTGGTGCATACGCATGTGTGTGTGTTCATGTGTGTATACGCGTTTAGGTGTGTGGACGTGTTGTGTGTGTGTGTGTATGCACCTGTGTGTGAATCGTCAAGCATGTATGTGTTTTCGTGTGTGTCCATACACTTGTGTGCGTTTGTGCATGCGCGTATTTGTATTTGCATGTTCATGTGTTTATGTGCATGTGTTTGTGTATGTATGTGTAATGCAAGTGTGTGTATGCTCATGTTTTTATACATGTTTATGCATGTTCATATGCATGTGTGTATGTGTGTTGGTGTGTGCTTGCACATATGCCTGTGTGCATATATGTGCATGCATGTGTGTGCATGTGCATGTGCATGTGTGTGTGTTAGTGTACTGAAGTGTGTACATACATGCATGTTTGTGTGTGTGCTTGTTTCTGCATCTATGTGTGTGCATATGTGTAAGTGTGCATATGTGTGTGAGCTCGTGCTAATGTGTGCATGAGTTCTTATGTGTGTGCACATGTGTGTTCATGTATTTTTGCATATGTGTGTGCATGTGTTGTTGTGTTTGAATGTATATGTGTGCATGTGGGGCATATATGTACATGTGTGTGTGTGTGTGTGCATGCATGTATGCTTGTGCACTTATGGTTTTGTTTGTATTTTTGTGTCCAATTGTGTGATCACCTATGTGTATGTGTGCATGGGCATAAGGGTGTGTGGATGTGTGTGTGTCTGTTAATGTGCATGTGCACGTGTGCTCATGTATGTTCTTGTGTGCATATGTGTTTACAACTGTGTGTGTGAGCATATGTGTGTGTATATGTTAGCATTTTTTGCAAATATTTGCATTAGCACTTGTGTGTGTGTACATGTTGGTGTGTTTGTGCATTACTTCCTACGTGTGCATCCATTTGCACATGTGTTCATCAGCATGTGTGAGCATATTTTCATGCATGTGTTTGTGCATGCATGTACTTGTGCATACATGTCTGTCATGTGTGCTTGTGCATGCATGCGTGTGTGTGTGCATGTACACATTCATGTTTTTTGTGTGTCTATGCATGTGTGTACTTGTGTATGTGTGCATCTGTTCATGTGTGTGTGTGTACATGTGTGCAAGCATGTGTGCATATTTGTTATGTATGCATGTGTAAGTGTGCATTTGTGATTATATGCATGTGTGTGTGTTTGTGTTTTTGGTATTTGGTTATGTGAGCATGTGTTTGTTTTTGTATGTGCATGTGGGCATGTGTTAATCCTTGCATACATGTTTGTGTATTTGCATGTGTGTGCATAAGTGCATGTGCATGTGCATGTGTTCGTGTGCTTGTGTCCATAAGTGTGCTTATGTGTGTGTATTTGTGCATGATTGTTTGTGTTCTTGTGTGTGTTGTGCATGTATGTCTATGCATGTGTGCATATGCTTGTTTTTGTGTAAGTGTATTTGAGTGCACCTATGGATGTGTGCATGATTGTCTATGCATGTTTACTTGTGTGCATGTTTTTCTTATTTGTTTGTTCATTGGTGTTTGCTTGTATGTGTCCTCACATGTCCATGGGTCTGTGTGTGCATTTGTTGGTGCATGTAAGTGCATGTGCATATGTGTGTAGATATGTGCGTGCATGTGTTTGTCTGTGTATATGTGTGCCTATTTTTGTGTCCATGTGTATACATGTATTGTGTGTGTGTTTGTGTGTGTTTGTGCACATGTCTATGGGTGCTTGTGTTTACACATGCAGGAGTGTGTGTGTGTGTGCATGCACCTGTATGTGTGTGTGTAAATACTCACACATGTGTCTGTAAGTCGATGGTGTGTGTGTGTGTGTTCATCTGTGTATGTGTACTTAGGGATGTGTTGAGTGCATCCATGTGTGTATGTCTGTACATGTTCAACCACACAAAGTGTGTGTTTGTTAATGTGTGACCACTTGTGTGTCTTCATGCATGTGTGTATCTATAATTGCATATGTGTGTTTGTGCATGTGTGTAAGCACATGTGTGTGTCTATGTGTGCATGTGTGTATATGTGTGCATGCGTGTGTGGTTGTGCTTGGTTGTGTATTTTTATGTGTGTGTGTGTTTATGTCTATGTGTGCATGAGCATGTGTTTGAGTGTGTATGTGTGCTTGTGTGCATGTGTGATTGTGTATGGTGTGTCTGTCCTCATGTCTTTGTGCAAGTTTGTGCGTGTGCCTGTGTGTGTATGTGTGGTGTTCCTATGTTTGTGCACGTAATTGTGTCCATCCTTGTGTGTTTGTGTGCTTCTAATGTAAGACGATTTAGCATTTGTTAACAAACACACAACTGTTGTCATTGCATCATTTTTGTTAGTATGTCAGTGTAACATTGGTCAAAACTTTGTTCAAAAAATGATTATATTATAGTAAATGGCTATTTTTGCCATCTTTTGTCATTTGTTGTTGTTTTTCATTGTCACTGTTATTGTCAACAGTCGTTGTTGCAGCCTAGTCATACTCGTTCTCTTGCATGAACTGAGCAAACCTAAGAACCAAGCTGACCGGCTTGACCTGTATCGACCCACTTGATATGCTTCAATCGATGACAACCCACATTAACTCGCCAGTCTTCTATGACAATGCTATTCTCCTTGAACCATGGATACCGGGAAAACAAGATCGAAAGCTCTATCCATGCCGCTTGCCCAACCATTTTGCTGCCCACAATTTCACCACATGTCGTTACTACTACCTAAAATTCATTGCCCATTGAGAACCACAAAATTTTGTTAATTTTATATATGTTAAAGTCAATTTTTACTCAAAATATTTCTTTTATAATTTTTGTTGAATTTTTGAATCATGAAATGTCCTTTAGAATTACCAAAATTATTATTTGATTTTTTTAAAAATACTTTTTGTATTTGTAAGATAGCAAACTATTATTTTATCATTGAGGTCTTTATAAATGTGGATGATTGCTAGGTTGTCAAGAAGAAGATCATTATTATGGAATCACAATTTCACTTGTTTATGTGCTTTAACCTTGTGAGCAGAGAGTGGGCATCCATCCCGAGTTGGAGAGATCAAAGGATCAAGGTGAGAAACCTTCCACTAAGAGAGTCGACAACCAACTTCCCTTATGATAGACAAGTGTGTGTGTGCCAACTCTAATTGTGTCAATGTGCATTTGTGTGCCCACTTGTGAGAGCAAGTGTCTACATGCATGTGTGCTTGTGTGTGTGTGCATGGGCATGTGTGTGCATCCTTTAATGTATGGTGTGTGCATGTATTTGTGTGTGTACGTGTAGTTGCATGTCTATGTGTTTTTGCATTTATGTGCGTGTGTTCATGCATATATATGTGTGTGTGTGTGCATATGTGGGCTCATTTTTGTTTGTTGATATACTCATGTGTGTGTGCATATGCATGTGTTTACATACTTGTATGTGGGTGTGTGAGTGTGTCCTACTTATGCATGTGCATATGAGTGTATGGATGTACATGTGCATGCATGTACGAAAGTGTGTGGGTGCAAGTCAGTGTTAGTATGTGTGAGTATGAGTGCAAGTGTGTATGTGTACATGCACATGTGTATGCATGTATGTGTCCATCGGTACATGTGTGCTTTACTATGTGTGCATGTATGAGTACATGTATGTTTGCATGAGTGTGTTCCTTTAATTGTGTGTGCATTTCATGTGTGTGTAGTGTGCATGTGTGTTGTACATGTGTGTGTAAATGTGTTTATGTATGTGCTTGTTTGCATGCATTTGTTTGTGTTGGTACATAAGTGTATGTGTGCACATGTGTGCAAGTGTCTATGTATGCATGTGCTATGTGTGCATGTGTGTGTGCATAGGCCTATATGTGTGTGCATGGTTGTTGGTGCATGTGTACATGTCTGTGTGTTGTTGTTATGCATGCCCATATATGTGTGTGTGTGTGTGTGTGTTTGTGAGTGTATATATATGCTTTTGTGCTGCATGTGTTTGTGTGAGTGCATGTTTGTATGCATGTGCATGTGCATAGAAGTGTTTATGTGTGCATGTATTTGTGATTGTGTGTGTATGTCTACGTGTGCATATTCACATAGTGTGTATAAATATCTATGTGCATGTGTGTGTTTGTGCAAGTGTGTTCATGTGCATGTATATTTGTGCATTCATGTGTTTGGTTATGAGTGCATGGGTGTATGTGTTTTTGGGCATATGTGTGTGTATTTGTGTATGTGCATTAATTTGTGCATGTATGTGTGCATGTGTGTGCATGAGTGTGTGCATGAATGTGTGTTTATGGGTGCATGTGTGCATGTGCACATCTGTTCATGTGTTTGTAAGCATGTGTGATGTGTATAAGCTTGATGTATGTGTCTGCTTTTGCTTGTGTGAGTGCATGTGCTTATGTGTATATATGTATGCATCACTTTGTGTGTGTGTGTGTCTATGTGTGGTTTTATGTGTATGTGCATCTGTACATGTGTGAGTGTATATGCGTATGTGTGTGTGTGTGTATGTGTGTCAATATGGGTGTCTATGTTCATGTCTATTTGTGCATTAATGTGCTAATGTCGGTGCGTATCTATGATATGCATGGGTTCATGCATATGTGAGTATTTATGTGATATGTAATATTTCTTCTTGTGCGGATGTGTGAGCTAATTTGTGAGCTAATGTGTGCGAGCTAATGTGTGTGTGCATTTGTGCATCTCTACATATGAATGCATGTGTGTATGAGTGTTTTTGTGTGTGTTTTTGTGCATGTCTAGGCCTATATGAGTGTATGTGCATATGTGAGTGTGTGTGCATTAGTGTGTTTAGGTGTATTTTTGTGCATGTGTGTGTGCGCATGTGTGTGTGAGTTTGTGTGTGTGTATGTTCATGTTCAAGTTCATGCATGTGTGTGTGTGTTAATCTATTTATTCTACTAAATTTGTGTGTGTCTCTTTGTGCATGTGTGATTGTCTATGTAGGCAAACAACTGTGTGCACGTGCTTGTGTGTGAGTGTGTATGTGGATGCATGTTTGTGCCCCTGCATGTGCATTTGTGTGCAAGCATGTGCAAAAGCTTGTGTGCATGTGGGTGTACGTGTTCAGGTGCATGTGTGTGCATGTACATGTTTGTGTGCGGGTGCATGTATAATTATGTGTGTATGTGTACATATTTGTCTATGTATGCATGTGTGTGTTTGTGTGCATTTGTACATTTTTGCATGACTATATTTGTGCATTGTATGCATGTTTGTGCGGGGGGGGGGGGGTGTCGGTGTGTGTGTGTGTATGAATACATTTATATATGTAACTGTGCCTTTATGTGTGCAAACAAGTACATGTGTGCATGGTTGTGCAAGTGTGTGTGTTAGTATGTGTGCACATGTATCTGAGTTGTGTATGTGTGTGTGCATGCTCATATAAGAGCGTGTGTGCATGTTGATATAAGAGCATGTGTGCATGTGTGTGAGTACATGCATGCATGCATGTGTGTGTCAGTGTGGATGTTGCTACGTGTGAATGTGTGTGTGTGTGTTTGTGCACGTGTCTTCATGTGTAGAAGTGTGTATGTGTGCAAGTGTGGATGTGTGTGCATGTATGCATGTGTGTGCATGTGCTTGTGCATAAGTGTTTTTGTGTGTGTGTGTATGTGCATGTGCGTGCTTGTATATGTGCATTTATTTGTACATGAGTATGCATTTGTGTGTGTGGGTGGGTGCATGTGTGTACATGAGTATATTTTGTGTAGTTGTGTGTTCCTATCTACAAATGTTTGTAACTATTCCTATGTTCATTTGTGTGCATGTGTGTGTGTTTTGTGGAAGTGTGTGTGCACATGTGTGTGTATGCACATATCTACAGACATGCATGTGTATGTGCAAGGTGTGCTTGCTCGTGTGTGTGTCCATATGTGTCTACGTGTGCATGTGGATATGTGTGTGTGCATGTGATTTTCTATTTATATATATATATATATATATATTATATATATATATATATGTGTGTGTGTGTGTGTGTGTGTGTGTATGTGTATAACTGCACATGCATTTGTGTTCACATATGTTTCTATATGTGTGCATGCATGGCACGTGTGCATTTAACGTGTTTATGCAAGCATGCCTGCATGTGTATGGGTGCATGTGCAGGTCTATGTATGTGTGTGTGTGTGTGTTTATGTGCATTAAAACATGTTTGTGTGCAAGTTCAAGTGCATGTGCTTCTACATGCATACGTGCTTATTTGTGTATGTGCATGTGCACACACAAGTATTCATGTGTTTTTGCACATGATTATGCTTGCATATCTGTGTGCATGTCTGTGTGGACATGTGTGTTCTTGTCTGTGATCTTATACATGTGAATGTGCATGAGTGTGAATGTGTGCATGTGCATGTGCTAACATGTACATGTGCATGTTTACTTATGTGCATCTGTGTGTGTGTGTGCATGAGTGCATGTGAGCATGTGTGTGTGTATGTGTGTGCATGTTTATGAGTGTGTGGGTGTGTGCATCTATGTGTGTGTGTTTATGCATGTGTGTATATGTTGTGTTTGTGTGTGTCTACATCTGTAGTTGGATGAGTTTAAATTTGTGTTTGTGTATAGGTATGAGAGTGGGCCTAATCATGGGCATGTGTGTGTATGCATGTATGATCATGCGTGTTTGTGCATGTGCGTGGTGTGTGTATGTTTGTGTGTGTGCATGTGTGTATTTGTGTACATGTGTGTGTGTATATATATCTAGGCATGTGTTGTTGTAAGTATGTTCATATGGGTGTGTGTATGTATGTGCATATGTGTGTGTGTGAGAGTTTGTGCATGTTTGTGTTGTGTGTGAATACCTATGCATGTGTATGTGTGTGTGCATGTGCATGAGTGTGCATTTTTGCATGCATGTGTATGTGTGTGTGTGCTTGTGTGTCTGCATGTGTCTTTATCTATGTGTATCAGTATGGTTGCATGCCTTTTCAAGTGCATGTGAGTGCATGTGCATGTTTGTATGTAATTAGGCAGGTGTGAGATTATACATGTAAATTTGCAAGTGTGCATGGGTACATACATGTGTGTGTGCAAGTGCATGTGTGTGCTTATGTTCATGTGTGTGTGTGTGTGTGCAAGTGGTTGGGTGTGTGTATGCGTGGAAGTGTGTGTGCATGCATGTGTCTATGTGTGTGTGTGCACATGCACCTTTTCTTGTGCATGTGCATGTGCACAAGCTTGTGTGTGGGTTCAAGTATGTCTCTATGCACATGTGCATATATGTGTATGTGAGTAGGTGTGTGATGGTTGTGTTTTTGTGTATGTGAATTTATGTGTGCATTGATACTGGTGTGTGTGGGTGCATGAGTGCATATACATGTGGGCATGTGTATATTTATGCATGTGAAACTCTGTTTTTAGTTTGAATGTGGTGTTGTGCCATGTGTGTGCATGTGCATGAGTCTTTGTAGGTGTGTGTGTGTGTGTATGCATGTGTGTACCTATACATATGCATCTATTTTTGAGTATGTATGTGAGTGTTTGTAAAAGTGATTGTGTGTGTGTGCACTGTGAGCATTTGTGTGTATGTGTGTCCATGGGTTCGTGTGACCATGTTTGCAGGCAGGTATGTGCGTGTGTATGTTTGTGAGTGTGTACGTGCATGCCTATGTTAATGTTTATTTATTTGTGTGTGTCCATTTGTTTATGTGCACCAATGTGCTTGTGTTCATGGGTGTGTGCTTGCACATGCACTTTGTGTGCATGCATGTGTGTTGTGTGTTTGTGTGTGCATGTGTGCAAGTTATTGTGTGTGTGCATGTGCAAGTGCATGTTTGATCTTAATTATGTGCATGTGTGTATGTGTGTGTGCATATGTGCATGTGCACTTTTGTGTTTGTGTACTTGTGCTTGAGTATGAATGTTCATGTGCATGTGTGTAATAGTCGATGCATGTTTATGATGCAGGTGTGTGTGCATGTGTGTGGTTGCATTTGTATACATCTATGTGTCTGCTATCTACTTTGAGTGCAAGTGAGTTTGCATATGGGTGTTTGAGCATGTATATGCATGAGCTTATATCTGTGTGCATCAGCATGCATGTGTTTGTGTGTCTGTACATAGGGAATGTTTGGGTGTGTGTGTGCATGTACTTGCATGTGTTTGTTCGTTTGTGTGTGTGTGTACAAGCACACACAAGTGTGTGTGTGTGTGTGTGTGCATTTGTCTTTGTGTTCATTTGTGTGTGTGTGGTTATGTGCATGCATATGTGTGTGAGTACATGTGTTTTTGTGCATTTTAACACATGTCTGTGTATGTCAATGCAAGAGGGTTTTTTTGGTCATTGTGTGCATATGGGTGTGTGGGTGTATGCATGTGTGTTTATGAATGTGTGTGTATATGCATGTGTGTGATATTGTAGGTGTGTCTATGTAGTTGTGAACATGGATGTGTATATCTTTGTGTGTGTCTTCCTGCATAGACAAATGTATGCGCTTCTGTATATGTGTGTGTTTGTATGTGCATGTGTTGGTTGGTGTGTATTTTCACATGTTTTCAAGAGTGTTGTAAGTGTGGGTGTGTGCATTCATTTATTTGCATATCCATGCATGTACATGTGTGTGTCAGTGTTGAAGTATGTGTGCATTCATGCACATATGTGTGTGTGTGTTTATATGTGTGTGTATGTGCTTTTGCATGTGTGTTTGTGCATTCATGTATACATGTGTTTGCATGGGTGTGCTACTGTGCACACACATGCGTGCACATGTGTGTGCTACCTTATTCATGTGTGTGTGTGTCCATGTGCATACATGTCTACATGTGTTTGTATGTGCGTGTGTGAATGTATGCAAGTGTGTGTGTACATGCATGTGAATGTATATGAGTTCATATGTCTTTTTGTTCATGAGTTTGTACATATGAGTGTGTTTGTGTGCATGTGCATGTGTGTGTGCTTCTACAATGTGTGTGTGTGTGAGTGCTTGTGTTTGTGTGTAGGCACATGTGCGTGAATGTATGTGTGGCTTGTGTGTTCACACATGCGTGTGTTCTATTTGCATATGCATGTGTGCACAAACATATGTGATTGGGCATTTGAGTATGTCTATGTGTGCACGTGCATGTGTGTCAATCATTGTGTGTTTATGTGTGTGCCTGCATGTGTGTGTGCTTGTGTGTGTTTTTGCATGTGTGTTCTTACACGTATTCATGTGTTCCATAGTGTGTGTGTGTGTGTGTGTGTGTTTGTGTTTGTGATTGTGCATGTGTTTTGGTCAGTTCATTTGTATTTTCTTATGTGCATATGTGTGTGTATGAGTGTGTATATCTACAAGCATATGCATGTGTGCATGTGAGTGCATGTGGGCATTTTGATTTTTACATGTATGTAGGTTTGTGTGCATGTGCATGTATATACTTATGTGCATTCATGTTTGTGGAAGTGCATGTATGAGTGTCAGTGTGCATGTGTGTGTGTGCATCTATATACATTTGTGTGTGTGTGTGTGTGTGTTCATGTGTATGTGCAGACATGTGTTTGTGGGTGCATGTGTGCGTGTGTTCTTGTGTGGCTGTGGGTTTTTATGTTTGTGAGTGTTTGTGCATATGGGTGCATGTGCATCTGTGGGTGTGTGTATAGGTATACATTTGTATTCTTCTATGTGTGCACATGTCTGCATGTGCATTTAGGCATGTGCATATGTGTCATTATGCATGTGTCTACATGTATATGTGTGTGTGTTTACATGCATGAGTACATGTATGATTGTGCTAGTGTGTTTGTGTATGTGCACATGTGTTTATAATTATGTGTGCCTGTTTGAGCATTAGAGCATGTGTGTATGTGTGTGTTAATGCATGAACCTTGAGTGTCCATGCATATGTGTGTTAATGTTTGTATACGTGTGAGCATATGTGTGTGCATGTGTGTGTGTGTGTTTATGTATGCATATGAGTTTGCATGTGTGTACGTCTGCATGTTTGTGTGTGTATGTGAGTTTGTGTGCATGTGAGTGAGTGAGTGTGTGTGTATGTGTGTGTGAGAGTATGCTTGTGTAAGGATGTTGGTGCATGTGTGTGTGCATATTTGTTTGTATGTGTGCATGTGTGGTTCTTTGTGTGTATGTGATTGTTCCAGTTTGTGTGTGTGCATATTGGTAATTGTTCATGTGTGTGTATGCATACATGTATAAGTTGTCCACACATGCATGTGTTCATATTTGTTTACATATGTATGCGCATGTATGCAAATGTGTGTTTATTTACACATTTGGGTCTTTGTGTGTGTGAGCATATGTGTGAATGTGTATGCATCTTTGTGCATTGTGTGTGAGTGTGTGTGTGTGAGCATTAGTGCATGAGTGTTGGTTTGTGTGTGCATGCTTGTGTGTTTTTACATGCATGTATAAGTGGGAAAGTGCATAAGTGCATGTGTGCTTGAGTGGGTGTTCATGTATCCTATTGTGTGTCTTGTTGTGCATATGCGTGCATGTAATTATACATGTGTGTGTATGTGTGTTTGTGCATGTGTGCATGCTTGTGATTTTGTATGTGTGCTCACATATCTATGCGTGTCCATGTGTGTGTATTTGTGTGTGTTCATGTGTGTCCTTGTGCATATCTGTGCACAATTGTTATCGTGTGTGTGGACATGCATGTGCATATGTGTGAGAAATTGTGTGCACATGCATGTGTGTTTACTTGTACAGGTGCATATGCATGTGTGAATGTGCATGCATGCATGTACATTTGCATATGTGGCATGCGGTCCACATGTGTGTGTATTTTTTGTGTTTTTATGTGTGTTGTGTGTATGCTTGTATATATACATGTATGTGTGTGTTCATGTGTGCTTGTGTCTTTGTGTGCATATGTTTGTGTACTTATGTGTGTTTGTGCATGTTTGTTGGCATATGTGTACAAGTGCATATGTGGGCATGTGTTTGCATATAGATGAATTATTGTATGTGTTTGTGCATCGGTGTATATGTTTGCATATTTGTACATGTGCAAGTGCATGTGCATGTTTCTAAACATTTATGTGTGTGTGTGTGTGCATGTGGGTGTGCGCATTGGCATACATGTCTAAGTGTGCATGCATGTTAGTCTCTGTGTGTTCATGTCTATGTATGTGTATATGCGTCTATGTGTGCATGTGTGAGCGTTTGTATGTTTGTGCGTATTTGTGTCCATGTTCATGTATGTGTTCATGCACATGTATGTGGTATATTTGTATGTGTGCATGTCTATGTATGTGTGTATGTTTGTGTGTGTGTGTAGCTTTTGTGTGTATGTAGGTGCGTGTGCCTGTGTGTTTGTGTGAGTGACTATTCATGTGCAAGTGTGTGCATGTATGTGCACGTGTGTAGGCTTGTGTGTGTGTGTGTGTGTTGTGTTTATGTGCCTTGCTTGTTCTTGTATGCATGCACGTGCGTGAGAATGTTTATGCATGTGTAACAACATGAGTCTACATAACTATACATTCGTGACTATGTGCCAGTGTGTAAGCATTTGTGTGTGTGTTTGTGTGTGTGTGTGTATGTGTATGCACATGTGTGTGTCTGTGTGCATGGATGCCTATTTATGTGTAATTAATTGCATGTTTGTGTGCATGTGTACCTATGTGCGTTCATGCATGTGTGTCTTTATGCATCTGCACTTCTGTGTGAGTGCATGCTTGTGTGTGTGTGTGCATATGTGTGGCTATCTACATTTGTGCATTGTTGCATGCATGCATGTGATCTAGTGTGCATATATAGTTGTGTGGATGTATGTTGTGTGTGGTTGCATTTGCATGTGTGCATGTGCATGTGGATTGTTCTCATGTGCTTGTGTATGTGGGTGTCTGTATGCATGTGTGTTTTGTGTTTTTTGCATACGTTCTTGCATGAATGTGCACATGCATGTGTATGTATATGCAGATGTGTTATGGTGCATAGAAACATGTATTTGAATTTATGTGTGAGCATGTTGAAGTGAGGTTTAGCATAAGGGGAGGTGAATTTATAGAAAAAATTTTTACTTTCTTACAAAATATATTAAAAAAATATTTAAAATAATTTTTAATATGGTTTAAAAGATATATAAAGTTTATTTTTTTGCAAATTTTAGTTTTATTTTATAACATATTTAGTTTTATAAAAGTTATGTAATTAAAAAATAAACAATAATTAAAAATGCACATAATTAAGTTTGAAGTGATTCGACTTGTAAAACAAGTCTATGTCCACTCCCAACAAAAACCATGCCAAAACAAACACAATATAATCCTTTCGCAAAAAAAGGTAGGCTAATCCCTAACAATAGATACGTAACTGAGATAGGCTATAGCAACCTTATAATGAAATCAACAAGACAGGCTATGACGACCTTATAACAAGTGATAATAGAAGAAAAATATTCGACAACATAAAATTGAAATTAATATTAACGAAATCATATGCTTGATGAAATGATTGAGGAGGCATAAGTGTTTTAAATAAATCAATTATTTGATTACTTAATTGATTTGAGATAGAAAATAATTTCAATGAGTGAATGATGAAGCATGGGTGTGGAACTAGCAAAATGGGAGCATGCTACTGATAGCTTGAACATACTTGCATGAAATGTTTTTATCACATAATCATTTTTCCATTTAATTTCCTACAAAAGTCTCCTATTTATAGGCAATATATAATGGCTAAAAGTACTTACCAATAACTCATTTTAGTCATTACAAATTTCATAATATTTTAATTAAGAAATTAACAAAAAAATCTTCAATGGCTAAAATAGCTGTGTAGGAGCCATTCTGTTGAAATGCTTCAGGATAGTTCGATCACAAAAATTGCATGATTAGATGGATGCTATTGAATATGTGCCTTTAGTGAAATTTATTTGGATCATTAGATCTTAATCAAGTCTAAGGAGAAGATTTAACTTTTTGAGTGGATAACATTTTGATCGTGTGATCGCAGAATTGCACTATCGGATGGCTAATAGAATAACCACTTTTGAAAAATGTGATACAATGTTAATTTTTCAATTGAAATTCAAGATCGAATGATTCCTATTACTCTTATAATTCTAGAGTTTATCGTGCAAAAAAAGTGTGTTTTAGGTCTCACATTGCTTGTTTGCTCTATTGTTTTCTTCATATAAAGATTTTTGTAGCCTTTATACACCATCAAATAACTGGGTTGGCTGCACCTTACAAAGTTCAGGAATTAGTCACTCGTGCGACTAGGTACATATACTTTATTGGATTTATAGAAGTGGGATTAACGACTCGATAAAAAATGCGATGATTTGTGATTGATTGTTGAAAACATTTGGTGTACCGAACTCCCTTTAGAATTAGTTACCACTATACTATAGTGGTTCACTATAGTGACTCGATTGGTTCAAGCATTAATTGCTTATGCAAATGAGTTATGTTGAAATTTATTTATCAAAGTCTACATCTATAATATTTGATTTTAATTATAAGATTTTAGAACCCAAATTATTTTCGGTTCAAATCATTTTTAGGTAACTGGTCTACTACTTTCTTTTGCTATCCACACAAAAGTAAGAAATTTCGAATGAATATTAATTTTAATCCTATAGGTGTGTGAAGTTTGTCTAGGTTGCATGCAATAGTGGCATATAAGATTATGATTAAAACAATGTAAAATGTCAACTTACATATGCATATGAGATCTTTTATCATTTGAAATAAAAAAACTTGTCTATTAATTGGTTTTACATTTGAAATTGAGCAAGTAGAATGCAAAGTTTTAAAATCACTAAATTCCTTAACTAATGATACATGCTCACTTAACTTTTGTTTTAAATCATCATTGGCTTTTTTCATATTTTTTTAAATAAATGTTAGTGTTTTCTCTAATTTGTTCATAATGACCTAGTTATTCACTATGTCTTTTAAGTTTTTATACTTTTAATCCAAAATTTTGAAACTTTTTGCAAACATAAAGTAATAATTTTGCCAATTTTTCTTTGTAGTAATTTATCTCTTCTTTACTTGAGAATGAACTCTCTTCTTTTTGTTCTTCTCTAACAAACATAAAAGATAATCCTTCATTATTTTCTTCCTTTTCACTTGTATTTTTTCATTTGAATCAGTCTAAGCTATTTTGAAGGCTTTCTGATTCTTATTATTCTTACCTTTTTCCTTATAATTTTTATTTTCATACTTGCTTGAAATATGAAAAACTTTAAATAATCTTTTAGAAATTAAAGCAATACCATTATCATTAGTTGATGCCTCTTCTAAAATACCTTCCTCCATCTTCAATGCTATTGATTTTAACTTCTTTGTGTTGTTCTTCTTAACTAATTCTCCTTCTTTCCTTTTCTCTATTTCTAGCTCATTTGTCATAAGCTCATCCATCAAGTCATGCAATGTCATCATGGAAATGTTATTGGCTATCTTGATAGTAGTGTCCAATGGATCATAGTTATTGGGTAAAATTCTAAGAATTTTCTTCATCTACTCATTCATAGAAATTAGCTTGACCAAACTAGCAGGTGTATTATTAATATTAGTAAATATTATAAACATGCTTTTAATGGATTCATTTGTAAGCATCCTAAATAATTCATAATCATGCATTATCATGTTTATTTTATTTTCCTTAACTAAAGAGATTCCTTCATATGTTACCTCTATTTTATGCCAAATTTCATGAGTTGTTTCTAAATTTATAATTCTATTAAATTCATTAACATTCAATGTGCAATGTAAAATATTTATAGACTTATTACTTAATTGTACTTTATATTTTTCACTATCATCTATTTCATAAAAAGCTTTATGTACAAATGTACCTTGTACATTTTTCTTAGTGAAAAAATCAAAGTGAACTTAAATCAATTCCCATATTTCTCTATCTACTAATTTTAAATGACTAACAATCATAGTTTTTTTAGCATGAATAATACTTGCCACGAAATAATGGAAGCCTAATTGAAGGTGCACCGTCACCTAAACTCATTGGAGCATCAATTTGAGCCATGGATCTTCCTTGAGAGTATTTTCTTAGAAGAAAGGGACCTCATTCTGATAGCTATTGAAATGAAGTTCAGCATAAGGTTGGTGAATTGTTAAGAATAAAATTTTAGTTTCTTGCAAAATATTTCAAGAAAATATTTAAAATAATTTTTAATAAGGTTTAATAAATATATAAAAGTGATTTTTTATAAATTTAAATTTTATTTTAAAACATATTAAGTTTTATAAAAGTTGTTTAATTGAAAAATTAACAAAAATTAAAAAATGTACACAATCAATTTTAGGTGTTTCAGCTTAGAAAACAATCCTACGTCTATCACCGATAAAACCTAAGTAAAAGTAAAGACAATATAAACCTTTCCCTAAAAGACTTGTTGGCTAAACCCTCACGAGGAAACAATCGAGATAAGCAATAACGACCTTATAATGAAGTCAATAAGACAGGGTAACCATACAAAAAATGATAATAAAAGAGTATAAGTATTTTAATTACATTAATTAAGAATAAAGAAATTGATTACTTAGTTAGTTTGAGACAGAACAAAATTTGAACGAGTGAATCACACAACAGATTGTAGAAGCATGAAATGGAAAAGTTGCTAATGGCTTTAATATTCTTGCATGAATTTTTTTATCACATAAAAGTTTCTCCATCTAATTTCATACAAAAATCTCTTATTTATTGGCTAACTGTAAAGACTAAAAGTGCTTACCAAACACCCAATTTAGCCATTATAATTTTTGCAGTTTTATAATATTTTTATCAGTAAATTAACAAAAACAATCTCCAACGGCTCAAAATAATAGTTAAAATGGTTGTTGACTAGGAGCCATTTGATTGAATTACTCTAGGACTGTTTGATAGCAAAAACTTTGCGATTAAACATATGCAATCAAATCTACACATTTAGAAATATAAAATTTATTTGGGCTATCAAATCTGAATCATGATTTGATGACAAGATTTAACTTTTTAAGTAGATGAAATTTGGAACATGCAATCGTAAAATTGTGCAATGAGGTAGCTGATAAAATTACCATTTTAAAAAAATGCAATACGATGGTGATTGTTCGATTGCAAAGTGTATGATCGGATGGTTCACATTACTCTCGGAACTCTGGAGTTCACAATGTAGAAAAGTTTTTGTATTTTTAGTCCCACATTGCACATTTGTTCTGCTACTTTTTGCTTATAAAGATTTTCGTAACCTTTACACACAACTAAATAACTAGGTCAGCTATCCCTTACCAAGTTAAGGAAACGTGCAACTAGTTCATTATAGTTTATTTGATTTATGAAATTGGGCTTGATGACCTGATCTAAAATGTAATGTTTTGGGATTGATTATGAAAAGCGTTTAGTGTAGCAAACCCTATTTAGAATTAGTTACCATTGAATCATAATGTTTCACAGTAGCAACCCGATTGGTTCAAGTGTTAATTGCATGTATGAATGGGTTGTTATTTGTTACTAAATTTTTAACCAATTAATTAATATTGTCAAAATATTTTTTGTAATAGATTAATTTAGGATTTTAAAAATATTGTTAAGATAAAATATTGGTTAACATAATCAAGGAGGATGAATAAAAAGTATTGAAAACCTAAATATTATTCTAAGATTAATTTGAATTTAATTTAAGTAACCTATAATACATATTTCAATCAAGTTTAACATTCTAATCAAAATATCTAAAGTTATATTTGAAATTAATCTATTAGTGCTTTACTACTCAAACTAAGATGATCTTAATGAGATTTAATATTTACACATCTTTTAGCTCTGTCATGAATATCAATACTAACACTTCAAAATTTGAATATTCATTTATATAAATTCATTGGAAATGTTTATTGTCATCAAATAGAGTATCATTACTAAGGGTCAACAATCTAATAATCTCTCACTTTTGATGATAACAAAACCTATAATAAAATTAGTAAAAATATAATCTATTTATAAATAAATATGCAAAATAATTAAAGATAAACTTTTCCTATATGTTTGTCATGACTAGATTAAAGCTCCTCTTTAATGTTTGCTAATCCTTTTTAATTTCAATTCTCTCCTCCTTTTTATTAACACCCAAAGGGACAGAATCTAAATTTTATAAATTATTTATAACCTTAAGAGTTTATTAAATTATCAACAAATTCATCATTTAAAAAATTTTTAAAGTACATATTTTATTTTAATTATAGTTTTATCCAAAGGCTTAGAAGTCAACTCATTCAATTTTATTCAAATTTAATTAATAATTTAATAATAACTATCATCTAAACATAGTATATTAATATTGATTTAAAATTTATTACAAAAGATTTGTTCTAAAATCAATTAAAGTTGTACATACAACTTGTTCTTTAGGATGATCCTAAATTAGTTTTAATATTTTAAGATTTTCTTTAACTATATTTTTAATTATCACATTTAAAATCTTTTGAACATAGTTTGTCAAATGTTATTTAGTTTTCAAATAAGTTCATATTTATTTTTTGTTGGAATTTTTTATCGAAGTTTACATGCAAAATATTTTATTAATTTCAAATTTGAGAACCTAAACAATTTTGGGCTCAACACATTTTTGTGTAATTGGGCAACTATTTTCTTACTATCCACAAAAAATTAGGAAATTTCTATTGAATATTAGCTTTGATCCTAAATGCGTGTGAAGTATGTCTAGGTTGCATGCAATAGTGGCATGTAAGCTTATGATTAAAACCATGTAAAATGTCAATATGCACATGCATATGCAATCTTCTAGCATTTGTAATAAAAACTTGTCTGTTAATTAGTATTAGATTTGAAATTGGGCAAGTAGAGTGCAAAGATTTAAAATCTCTAAATTCTTAACTAATGATTCTTGCTAATTAAATTTTTGTTTTAAATTATCATTAGCTTTTTAATACTCTTTAAATAAATGTTAGCATTTTCTCTAATTCGTTCATAAGGACCTAGATATTCACTATATTCTCCTTCTTAACTTCTTGTATTTTTTACTCAAATTTTTAAACTTTTGCGATCATCAAGTATTGGTTTAGCCAACTTTTCTTTGGAGTAATTTACCTCTTCTTTTTTTGAGGATGCACTCTCTTCTTCCTCTTCTTCTCTAGCCATCATATGAAATAGTCCTTCAATGTTTTCTTCCTCTTAACTTGTATTGGTTTCATCTAAATGACTCCAAGAAACTTTCAATGCCTTTTTCTTGTTATTAGTCTTAGTTTTCTTCTTTGAATTTTTATTTCTTTACTTTCTTACAAAATTAAGAACTTTAGATAATCTTCTAGAAATTAAAGTGATACCATCATCATCAGTTGATGCCTCTTTTGAAACGCCCTCCTACATCTTTAATGCTATTAGTTATTCCTTTTTTTGTGCTGTTCTTCTATACTAATTCTTCTCCTCCTTTTGTCCTCTTCATTTCTTATTCATTTGTCACAAGCTCACCCATCAAGTCATCCAATCTCATCATGCAAAAATTTTTGGTTGTCTTGATAGTGATGGTTAATGGATCATATTTCTTTGGTAAAACTCTAAGAATTTTCTTCCCTTGTTCATTCATAGAAATTATTTTTGCCAAAACAAGTAAGTGTATTAGTAATATTAGTAAATCTTGTAAACATGTTTTAATGGATTCATTTGTGAGCATCCTAATAAATCAACGTTATGTATCTTCTTATTTATTTTATTTTTCTTAACTAAAGGGTTTCCTTCATATGTTACCTTTAATTTATGCCAAATTTCAAAGCCTTTTTTAATTTATAATTTTATTAAATTTTTTAGCATTCATTACACAATGTAAAATATCTATTGTCCTTTTTCACTATTATCCATTTCATAAAAAGCCTTCGGTACAAAAGTACCTATGCATTTTTCTTACTAAAAAATCAAATAGAGTTTGTATCAAATATCACATTGCTCTATCAACTAATTTTTAATGACTAATGATTTTAGTTTTTCAATAAAGATAATAATCTTCAAAAAAATAGTAGTGGTCTAATTGAAGATGCACCTTCACCCAAACTCATTAAATCATTAATTTGAGCCATGGATCTTCCCTGAGAATTTCTTCTCAAAAGAAAAGGACTTCACCATAATGCAAATTGAAGTGAGGTTTAGCAAGGAGGGGGAGGGAGGGGGTAAACTACTAAGAATATAATTTTTAATTTCTTTCAAAATATTTCAAGAAAATATCTAAAATAAATTTTAATAAGGTTTAACAAAAATGTAAAAGTGATTTTCAGCAAATTTAATTTTATTTTAAAACATATTAAGTCTTATAAAATTGTGTAATTAGAAAATCAATGATAATTATAAATGTATATAACTAATTTTAACTGGTTTAGCTTATAAAGGAAGCCTACGTTCACCCTCGACAAAACTCTGGATAAAACAAACATAATATAAGTCTTTCGACAAATGTTGGATAGGCTAAACCCTCACAACAAACAAACAATAGAGACACACTATAACGGCCTTATAATGAAATTAATAAGATGGCTAGAATAATTTTACACAAATGACAATAACAGAAAAACTTTTAATGAAATAAAATAAAAATTAATAGTAATAAAATCTTATTCTAGATGAAATGATTAAAGAGACATAAGTATTTTAATTAAATTAATTAAGAATAAAAAACTTGATTACTTAGTTGATTTGAGACATTAAAATTTCCGCAAGCAAATGACACATATGGGTGCAGAAGTGACAAAATGGGAATGGGTTGCCAAGGACTTAAATATTCTTTTTTGAAATTTGTTTTATCACATAAAACTTTCTCCATCTAATTTCATACGAAATTTTATTATTTATAAGAAATTTGTAATGGTTAAAAGCACTTGTCAAACATTCAATTTAGACATTAATATTTTTGTAGCATTTGTAATATTTTAATTAGTATATTAATAAAAAAAATCTCCATCACTCAAAATAATGGCTAAGTAGCCATTGCATAAGAGTTGTTTTATCACAAAAACTACACAATCAGATAGATGCAATCAAATCCATGCCTTCAAAAAAATGAAATTGATCTTGATCATTAGATTTGAATCACAATTTAATGTTAGGGCAAGTTGAAATTTGGATTATGCAATCACAAAATTACAGGATTGGATGGTTAATAGAATTACCTCCTTTGAAAAATGTAATACGATGATGATCTTTCGATCAAGAAATGCATGATTAGATGGTTCACATTACTCCCATAATTTGGGTGTTCATCAAGCAAAAATGTTTTTGTTTTTAGTCCACACTGTACATTTGTTATACTATTTTCTCCTTATATAGAATTTTGTAACCTTTATAAGTTATTGAATAACTGGGTTGGCTGCCCTTGCTATGTTTGGGAATTAATCACTTGTGTGACCTGTTACATATACCTTATTTGATTTACAAAAGTGGGATTGTTGACCTGATCTAAAATAAAACATTTTGTGATTGATTAAGTAAAGCATTTGGTGTATCAAACCTTAATCAGAATTAGTTAGCACTAAACTGAAGTGGTTAACTATAGCAGCCCAATTGGTTCAGGAATTAAATTCTTGTATGAATGTGTTATTTTTTTGTTAACTATTATACTAATTAATTAATATTATGAACACATTTTTTATGATAGATTAATAAATAATTTCAAAAATATTATTAAGATAAAATGATGGTCAAGATAATCAAAGAGGTTGGAAAAAATATTAGAAACCTAAATATTATTCTAAGATTTATTTGAATTTAATTTATGTTCCATATAATAAAACTTTCAATTAAGCTTAACATTCTATTCAAAATTAAATCAAAAAACCTAAAATGAAATTTAAAATACGTCTCTTGGTGGTTTACCACTCCAACCAAAATGATCTTCATAGCATTGAATATTTGTCCTATTTCTTCTTTTAGCTCCACAATGAATACATGTATCGTCTACCTAAAAGCTAAAATTTTACTTAGAAAAATTTACTAAAAATGTTAGGGTTTGTTATCTTCAAATGAAACACCATGATTAGGAGTTAACAATACAACACAAGTGTGCTTATGTGCACGTGTTTGTATTTACATGTTTATGGCTATGCATGTAAATGTAAAATTCTATATGTGTGGATATGTGTTTGTTCTTGTGTATACATGTTTATGTGTTCTTGTATGTGCACTTGTACATATGATTGCATGCATTTGCATTTGTGCATGTGTGTGTATATGTGTGTATGTGTATCTATGTTTAGGTTTGAATGTGTGTACAATCATGTTTGTGTGTGTAAGGGTGTGTATATATGGATTTGTGTGTGTGTGTATCAACATACATGTTTACATTGCACACAAGTACATGTGTAGGGATGCATCTAAGTGTTTGTGCAAATGCATATGTGTGTGTGGGTGCATGATTTGTATTTGTGTGTATGTGTGTATGTGCATACTTGGGTAATTGTGCATGCATCTACATATGTGTGAGAGTACTTTCTTGTATGCGTGTGTGTGAGCATGTGTTTGGTAATGTGTATGTCCATGCATATGAATCTGTGTGCATGTGTGTGTGGACACATGCATGTGTGTGCTCATCTTTGTGTGCATGTGCATCTGTGTGTGTGCATGTGTTTTTGTGTATGCATGTGTTTATGTGGTGGGTGTGTATATATGTGTCTGTGTGCATGGGTGCATGTCCTCATGCGCATATGTGTGTGTGTGTGCATTCATTTACATGGGTTCATGTGGGTGTTTGTGTGCATGCATATGTATGTGTGTACATGCACCTATGTGTATGTGTGTTCATATCTGTGTTTGATTATACAGGGTGGATATGTTTCTTCATGCATGCATGCTTGCATGTGTGTGTGCAGGTGTGTGTTTAGGAATGTGATTATGTGTGCATTTGTGTTTGCATATGTGAGTGCTTATGTGCACATTTATGTGTGCATGCATATATGCAACTGTGCTTGTGTATGCATGTGTAACTATTCCTGTGTGCATTAGTGATGGTTTGTGCACTCATGCATGCATTTGTGTGTGCATGCTTATGTGTGTGTGTGTATGTGCCTTGCTTTTACGTTTCTTTATGAACATGGTGTGTAAATGGATGTATGTGTTATTTGTATCTATACACATGTGTGATTTTGTGCATATGAGTGTGTGTAAGTGTGTGTGTGTGTGTGCATATGTGATTGTATGGTTGTGAATGTGTTTGTGTGCATGTGCATGTGTGTGCATGTGCATGAGCACATGTGTGAATGCTTGTGTGTGTGCACCTGTGTTTATTTATTTGTACATGTATATATGCATGTGTTTGTGCATGAACATATGTGTGCATGTAGGCTATGTATATGCCTGCATGTGTGTCTATGGACATATGTGCATGTTTGCATATGTGCATGTGTTGGTGGGTTTATATGTATGGATTTGTGTGTTTGTGCACATTTTGTGGGTCTATGTGTAAGCATTTGTGTTTGTGCATTCGTGTGTGTGCATGGGTATCTGTATGGATGTCTTCGCATCTTTATGGGTGTGTGTGTTTATGTGGACGTATGCACAAGTGTGTGTGCACTTCTGCATGCATGCATCCCTGTGTGTGTCGCTATGTGTGTATGCATGTGTATGTGCATATATGTGTGTCTGTATATGCATTTATGTGTATGTGTGTACGTTTATGTGTACATATTTGTGTGTGAACATTTATGTGTGCTCCTTTGCATGTGTGTGTGCATGTACATGTGTACTTTTTAATGTGTGTGCATATGTGTGTTCGTATGCTTTATGATTATGTGTGCATGTTCTTTTGTGTGTTTATTTATATATTTGTGTATGTGTGCAAGTATGTGTGAATATGTGTGTGTATTCTTTTTTGTGGGTATGCATTTATGTACTATTACATTTGTGTGCATGCATGTGTTTGTGGGTATGCGTGTGGGTGTGTGTGTGTATGCATGCTTGTGTGTGTGTGTGTCTATGCATGTGGGTGTGCATCCTTGTGCATGTGTGTGTGAGTGTGTATGTGTGCTTATGCATGTGCACGTTAGTGCATGTCAGTGCATGTGTGTGTATTTTCTTGGAAATGCATGTGTGTTTGTGTGTTCATATGTGTTTTGTGTGTGTCCATATGTAGGTGTGTGTGCACATATGTTTTTATGCATGTATGTCTATTAACATGTTTTTATTTATGCATGTGGGTACATGTGGGTTGACCTATGTGCATGTGTGTGAGTGTGTGTGCATGGGTGCACATGTGCTTTTGTTTAGCTATGTGTGTGCATATATGTGTGTCAATGCATGCATGCATGCTTGTATGCATGTGTGCAAGCATAGGAGTTGATGTGTGTTTCTCTATGTGTTATCATCTTTTTGTGTATATGTATGTATGCACATGTGTGTTTGTCTTTGAGCATGTGTTTGTGTGTCTCTATGTGTTTGGACAGGTGGGAGTGTGTGTATGTCTATATGTGTGGGGACTTGTGAGAGTGTGTGTGTATGTGTATGTTTTTGTTTATATTTTTTTGTGTATGGGTGCATGTGTTTGTGTGCATGTTCATGTGTGTGTGAGTGCATTAGTGCATGTGTGTGTGTGCATTCATGTGTTTGTGTGTGTGCGAGTGTATGTGTGTGTGTTTGCATATGTGTATGTGCTTGTCTGTGTGTGTGTGTGCAAAGGCATGAGTAATTATGGGTTTGTGTCCAGGTGTGTCTTCATATTGGTGTTTTTATGAGCTTGTGGGCATGCATATGTTTATGTTGATGTGTGCATGTGTGTGTGTACATGTGAGCGCATATGCACATGTGTATGTGTTTGTGTGTGTACCAGCGTGTTTGGGTGCATTTGTTTGTGTGTGTGCAAGTGTAGCACATGTGTATATGTGTGTGCACATGCTCATTATTGTGTTCGAATGCATGCATGCATGTATGTATGTATGCATATGTGTGTGTATGCATTTGTACATTGTGGTTGTTTGCATGAGCATGATGCGTGCTTATGTGTGAGTTTGAATGTAGGTGTGTGTGTGTGTGTGCATGTGCATGTATGTATGCATCTATGTGTGTGTGCTTGTTTGTGTAAGTGTGTGTACATGTGTGTGATTGTGTGCATGCTTATGCTTATGTATGTTTTGGTGCACATGTTTGTGTGCTTGTGTGTGTGGATGAGTGTGCCTGTGTTGTGTGTGCACGTGTGCTTGTGCATATGCATATGTGTGCAAGTGCATATTTATGCATGGGTGTGCATGTCTATATAAGTGTGTGTACATGCTTTCTTGTTTATGTGTGAGTCCTAGAGTGTGTGTCCATAAATGTTTGCATTTGTGTGCACATGTGTATATGTGTGCCTGTCCATGTGTGGGTGCATGCATGTGTGCTTGTGTACATGCATTCATGTGCATGTGTGTTGTTATTTGTTTGTGTTAATATGCATGTGTGTATGTTTTTGTGCTTGGGTGTGCATATATGTGGGTGCCAATGTGCATGTGTGTGTTGTGCACACATTTGTGTAGGTGTATGGGTTATTATTGGTGTTTGTGTGTGTGGGTTCCTGTGCATATGAGTGTGTGAGCATGTGTGTATATTTGAATGTGTGCTTGTTTGTGCAAGTATCTGTGCATGCATGTTCCTATGCATTTGTGTGAGTGTTTGTGTATGCATGCATGCATATGCACATATCTGTGGGTGCATGTGTGGGCATGTGTGTGCATGTATATCTACGGTTGTGTGCATACATGTGTAAATGTGTATGTGTTTGTGCCTATCACATGTGTATGTGGGTTTTGGTGTGTGCACTCATGCATGTGCATGTGTGTACATAGATTTATATCTATTGGTGTGTGCATGCATATGTTTTTTTCTGTTCAAGTGTGTGTTCATTCGTGCTTGTGTGCATGTCTGTGTGTGCATGAGGGTGTGCTTATTGGTGTGTGTGTGTTCACATGTGTACGTGTACATGTGTGTGTATATGTACACATTTGTGAGTGCATCCTTGTCTATGTTTGTGTGAGTGTGTATAAGTGTGAGTTTGTTTTGTTATAAGTGCTTGCATGTTTATGTGTGTGCATGTGTGTGTGTATGCACTTGTGCTTGTGCATGTGTGTGCATGCATTTATGTGTGCTAGAGCAAGTGTTTGAGCATATTTGTCTACATAAACACACATGATTTGTGTTTGAGCATGTGTGTGTGTATATATATATGTATTTGTGCATGCACATGTGTGTGTCTGCATGTGTTTGTATGCATACGGATGTGTGTGCATGCACAATTGTGTGAATGTGTGTAGGAGTGTACATGTCTACATGTGTGCACATGTTCGTGTATGTGCATGCATACTAGAGTGTGTGGATGTGTGCTTGTGTGTGTACATGTTTAGTTGCAGTTGTGTGTGTACCTTTATGTGCATGGGTTGTGTGTGCACTTGTGTATGTTTGATCATGTATTTATTTGTTTTTGTACTTCTATGCATGTGTTTATGAATGCATGCTTGTGTATGTGTGAGTTTGCATATGTATTTGTGCGTGTATGGATGTGTGTGTGTGTGCATAACTAGATGTGGTTTTGGGTGTGCATGTGCATGTGAGTGTGATGCATTAATGTGTATTTGTGTGCGTATGTGTATATGGAAATATGCAAGTGTGTGCATGTCTATCTGAATGTGTGTGTGTGTATACCTTTGTATTAGTTGTGCATACATGTATGTGTGCATTTGTATGTTCTTGTTTGTACATGTATGTGTGTTTTTACACATGAGTCTATGTGTATGTGTGCAAAATTACAAGTGTGGGTGAAATTGTGTATATGTGTCTTTGTGTGCAAGTAGAAGTGTGTGTTTATGCTTGCATGCATGCACGTGTATGTGTGTATGAACATGCATGCATGTGTTATGATTGTGTGCATGAATGTGCATGTGGATGCATGTGTATGTTTGTGTGCATGTATGTATGTGTGCATATGTGTGTGTGTTTGCACATATGTGTGAGAATGCATGCTTGTGTGTGTGTGTATGCATGTGTGCATGCAAGTGTGTGTGTGTGTTTATGTGTGTGTGTATGTGTTTGTGTGTGTTTGTATCTACATGTGTGCATGTCAATGCCTATGTGTGTGCAAGTGTATGTGTGTGTGTAAGTAGGTGCATTTGTGTGAGAAAGTTTATTAGCTTATGCATATGTGTGCATGTCCTTGTACATATGTTTTTGTATGACTTTGGATGTGTCTACATGGGTGCATGCGTGTGTGGTTCGGCAAGTGTGTGGATGCGATTGTGTATGATTGTGTCAGTGAATGGGCATGCACAGATGAGACTATGCATGGGCATGTGTGTGTGTGTGTGCATGATTGTATGTGTGTGCATGTGCACATGTGTGTATGTGAATGTTTATATGATTGTGTGCATGTGTGTAGGTGAGTCTATGCATGTTTATATGTGTGCATGTGTGTTCTTGTGCATCGGTGCATGTGCATGTGCATGTGTGTGTGTTTACCTACATATGTATTCACAAGTGTGCTTACCTATTTACGTGTGTATGAATGTGCATGTGTGTGTGTGAACATGTGTGTCTTCATATATGTCTACATCTATGTTTACACATATATGTGTGCTTGTGTGTGTGTGTGTGTATGCAAGTGTGAGTGTGTATGTGTGTGTGATCATGTGTGTATGCATACAAGCATGTCTGTGCATATGGTTATGTTTGGGTGTCTTGGTCTGGGTGTGTATGTGTGAACATTTTTGTTCTTTTGTTTGTGTGTGTGTGTGTGTGGGGGGGGGGGGGGGGGGAGGGAGGGGGAGGAGTGTATGCATGGGTTTGTGTTGTGCATGTGCCTAAGCATTTGTGTATGTGTGCGAGTGTGTCTTTGTGTGTGCTCATGCGCATGTGTATGTGCTTGTCTATGAGAATTTGTGTGTGTGTATGCATGTGCGTCTACATATGTGTGTGTGCATTTATTTGTGTAGGTACATCTATGTGTGTATTTGCATGGATGTTTGGGTGTGTGTGTATGCATGTGTGTGTACGAGTGTAAATGTGTTATTGTGCTTGCATGCATACATGTGCATGTTTATGTGTATGTGTGTCTTTGCATGCATATGTGTATGTGTGTTTGCATATGTGTGTGCGTGTGTCTACATGTATGTGTTGTGGATATGTGTGCATAAATGTGCTTTTCTATATGCTTGCATGTATGTGTGTGTGTGTGCATGCTTGCATGTGTGTTTGTCTTTTTTGGCATGACTATTCATGTGTGTGTGTGTGTGTGTTTGTGCATGCTTGTGTGTGGTTCTATGTCCATAGGTGTAAGTTACAACATGTGTTTTTGTGTGTGCTCGTGCATGTATGTGTGTCCATGTCTGCATGTGTGTGTTTGTATGTGTATTTGTCTACACATGTGTCTATGGGTGTGTGTGTGTGTGTGCTTGTGCATTTATGTGCTTATGCATGCACATGCATGGATGTGTGTGTGCATGTTCATGTGTTTGCATTCGTGCATGTGTGGTTGTGTGTGTGTGTATGCATGTGTGTCTCCATGTATAGGCATGTGTGTGACTATACATGGATGTGTGTTTGCATTGATGGGTGTGTGCACATATGTGTGTCTATGTCTGTGTGTGTGCTCATATCTACATGTGTGTGCATGTTTGTGTGGATGTGTGGATGTGTGGATGTGTTTGTGTGCGTGCATGTGCATGTGTGGATGCATTTATGTGTGCTAATATATATATATATGTGTGTGTGCAACATGTGAGCATGCATGCATTTGTGTGTGTGCATGAATGTGCATTTGTTTGCATGTGTATTCACTTGTGATCATATTTGTGTATGTGCATGTGGACTTTATACGTGCATACATTTGTGTATGCTCACATGAGTGTTTGTATACAAACGTGTGTGTCCATGCATACTGATGTGTATGTGTGTGTGTGCATGCATATATGCATGTAGGTGCATCTCTTTGTTTGGATATGTGTGTGTGTCTATTTGTAGTTGTACATCTGTGTGTGTATCCATGCATGTGAGTGTTCTTGTACGTGTGTGGGGGTGGGTGGATGCATGCATGTGCACGTGCTGTGCATGTACACAAGCATACAGGTGCATGTGTGGCTATGCATGTTTGCATGTGTGTGCATATGCACGTGCTATGAGCATGTACGTACATGTATATTTGATAGTGAACATGTGTGGATGTTTATTTCTATGTATGTGCTATGTTTGCTTGTGTGCAAACTTATGTGCAAACTTATGTGGGTATGCATATGTATATGTGTGTGTGTTTATATGAGTGTGCATGTTTGTTTATATGTATATTTATGTATGTGTAAGTGTGTGTGTGTGTGTGTATATCTATGTGCATGTGTATACATGTGTATGTGTGTGCATATGTGCGCTTGCGTGCATTTTTGCATGTATTCATGTTGGATCACATGTGTGTGTTCGATTGTGTACGTCTAAGTGTTTGTGTGTGTATGTGTGTGTACACATGCATGAGTGTGTGTGTGCTTGCATGTGTGTGGATGTGTGTGCATGTGAGTGTGTGCAGGTGTACATGTGTTTGCATGTGCACTTATGTGCATGTGTCCATGTGTTTGTTTGTATATATTTGTGCATGTGAATGTGTGTGTGTAGGTGTTTTTGTTCTTATGTGTGTGTGTATATGAGTGTGGTTGTGTGTATGTTTGTTTTTGGGTGCCTATATGTGTTTGTGGATGGGTGTGTGTGTTTATTACATGCATTTGTATGCATGTGCTGGTGGATGTGTGTGTGTGTGTGAGGAGGGTGCGTATGTATGTGTGTGTGTGTGTGCTTGTGCATGTGTTTTTATGCATTTTTGCATGTTTGTGTTTGTTTATGCCTTTGTGCATATGTGAATCCACATGCATTCTTGTGTGTGTATACAGGTGTTCACGTGTTCCTATTAGTGTCTATCTATGTTTGCTAGAATGCACATGCGTGTTTGTATTTTGTACATGCTTGTGTATGAGTGTGTATTGTTGGTATGTGTGTGTGTGCATGTGCATACATATGTGTACATAATAACCATGTGTGCATGCCTGTGTGTGTATGTACTTGTGTGTGTTTTCATGTCTTTATGTGTGCCTAAGCTTGAGTGCACTTGTGAGTGTATGTGTACATGCGTGATATTGGGTGGGTGTACTTGTGTGGGTATATGCGTGTGTCTATATATATGCATCTTTATGTGTGGGTAAGAGTGTGTATGTGTTTGTGTGCGCACATGTTTTGTGCTTGTCTATTTATATTTACATGCCTTCACATGCATATATGCATTTGTTTGTGTGCATGTATAATTGCATATGTGTGTGCAATTATGTGTGTCCCAGTTTATTTTTGTTTGTGTTTATATATGTATATGCACGTGCTTCTGTATCTATATGTTTGTATGTGCACATATGTGTGTGTGTGCATGTGTGTGAGTGTGTGTCTATGTGTGCGTGCATGTGTGTGAACTTGTGTGCGTATGCATGTGTGTACATAAGCAGGTGCATGTTTGTGCATGTTGGCATGTGTGCATTTTTGCATGTGTTAGTTTATCTACATGACTATGTGTGATTTTTCACATTTGCATGTGTGCATGCTTGTATGGATGTTTTCATGCAAGAATGCATGTGTGTGCATCCACACTCTTGTGTATGTGTGCATGTCTGTCTATGTGCATGTCCATGCATGTGTTTCTACGTGCGGTTGGGTCTGTGTGTGTATTCATGCATGCATTTGTGTGCGTGTGTGTGCATGTCCATGCGTGCTACCTTTTACTTTGTTTGTGTGTAAGTGTTTGTGTGTGGGTGTGCATGTGAGTGTGCATGGGAGTGTATGTGTATGTGTGCATGTGTGCACATATATGTGCTTGTGTGTACATATCTATGCTTGTGCATGTGCCTATGTTTGTTTATGTGTGCGTGCCTTTGTGTGCATATGCATGAACGTGTGTGCATGTGTGGGTCCATGAATCTACGAGACTACGTTAGTGTGCTCGAGTATCATTGTGAGTATGTGCATGTACATGAGCGTTTATGAATCTGTGCATGTGTGCATGAATGCATGTGATGATGTGTATGCATGTGTGTGTGTGTGTGTGTGTGGAGGAAGAGGGGGTGACTGCATGTGTGCATGCAAGTATGTGTGTTTTTGTGCAACTACTTCTTTGTATGAATGTCTATGTGACTATGTGTGTATGTTTTGTGTGCACATGTGTGTCCATGCATTTGCATGTGTGCATGTGTGTATGCATTGAATGTGTGTGTCTATGAGTGAGCATGTGCATATGTTTGTGTGTTTTTTTATGTGTTCATGTGCATGTGTGCATCGATGGATGTGCTTGTGTTGGTATGTAATTTTGTGTGTTACATTATTAGTGTGTGTGGGCACATGTGTGTGTGCATGCATTCAAACATGTGTGCATGCATACATGTGCATATGTGCATATGTGTATGCATATATGGGTGTGTGTTTGTATGTGAGTGTCTACATATGTATGTGTTGGTGCATGTCAGTGTCTCTATGTGTGCATCTACACTCATGCATGGGTGTGTGTGTATTATTTGTGTTTGCATGTCTGTAGGTATCTTTGTGGGTGTTTCTATGAGCACGTGTAAGCATATGTGTGCATTTTTGTGCATGTGAGTGCTTGTATGCATGAACTTGTGTATAAATGTGTGTGTGCACTTGTTCAAGCACATTTGTGTGCTTGTTTGCATAGGTTTGTGTACACTTGTATGCATGTGTGCATATGTGTGCATGTGTGTACAATCATATATTATATATATATATATATATATATATATATATATATATATATATATATATATATATATATATATATATATATATATATATATATATATATATATATATATATATATATATATATATATATATATATATATATATATATATATATATATATATATGTGCATGTTTGAGCACGTGAGTGTGTACTTATGCATATATTTGCTTGTGCATGTCCATATCCCTGCTTGCATGTATTTCTGTGTATCAATGCATTTGTGTTTTTTTGTGTGTGCATGTGTATGTGTATGCACATGAGTGTGTTGGTATTTGTGTATATGTATCTATGTTTTTGTTTGTTCCTATGTGTGTATGGATACATTTGTGTGTGCATACATTTGTGCATATAGATGCATTCATGTGTGTGTGTGGTTGTTTGTGTGTTTATATGCATGAAAGTGTGTGTGCTTGCTTATGTGGGTATGTGTGCACATATGCAAAGTGTATGTCTGTGGATGTAAGGTGCATATGAATGTTTGTCTGTGTGGGTTTGTGTGAGATTATGTCTATGTGTTTACGTGTGTGCTTGTGCGTGCACGTGTGTGTGTGTCTATTTATGTGTTCATGTGCCACTGTCTGTCTTTGTTTGTGTGTATATATGTATGTGTTTGTGAATGTGCATGCGTGTGTACATGTGTGCGGGTATATGCACATATGTTGATGCATAAGCATGTGTGTGTGTGTGCACATATGCATGTGTGTTTTCTTGTGCATCCAGGTGTAGGTGTGTGTGTGTGTGCACATGCAAGCGTGGATGTGTGCACATAAGTGTGTGTGAGGGAGAGCTTGTGCATGTGCTTTTGCATGTATGTGTATGTGCATGTAAGTGGCTATGCATGCATGTGTGTGTGTTAATGTCCATATGAGTGAGTGTTTGGGCATGTACATGTGTGCATGTTTGATTGTTTGTGCATATTGTTGTGTTCTTACTCATGTCTGTGTATGTGTGTGGTAGAATATATGTGAATTTGTGTGCATGTGTGTGTGTGTCAGTTTTTGTGCATGTTGACATGTTTACATGCAAGTTTGTTTGTGCATGCATGCATGTACATGTGTGTATGTATGTGCATGTGTGTATATGTGTCTATGTGTGCACATGCATGTATGGTTGTTGTTGTATTTGTTAATCTATGTTTATGTACATGTGTGTACATGGGTGTGTTTGTGTGTGAACCTTTGTGTGTGCATGGGAGTCCATGTGTGTGTGCACATGTATATATGCACATGTGTGCATATGTGTGTGCAAATGTGTGTGCATTTTTGTCCATGTGCATGTATATCTACATGTGTGTATGCATGTTCGCTTATAATGTGTGCATCCGTGTGTTTATGTACGTGCACGTGTGTGTCTATGTTTGTTTGTTTGTATATGCATGTATGTGTGCATGAGTCCATGTATATGTGTGTTTATGCCTATGTGTGTATATGTGTGTGTATGTGCTTGTGTTTATGCCTATGCTTGTGTGTGCATGTGTGTGTGCATGTGTGTTTTGGTGTATACATGTTTCTCTATGTCTATGCATGCACATGTGTGTGATTTATGTCTATATACATGTGTGTGTAGGATTGCACATGTGGATGTGCACTTGTATGTATGTTAGCATATATATGTTTTTTTGTGTCTTTGTGTCATGTTTTGTACACATATGTGTGTTCATCCATGTGCATATAGGAGTGTGCTTATGTGCTTATATGTATGTGAGCATGTTCTTTTGTGTTTGCTATGCATGTGTAGTTATGTGTTTGTTTATGTGTGTGTGTCTGAGTGTTCGTATTCATAGCGTATTTTTTTGTAGGTGCATGAAGTGGAAGTTGGTGTGTGTATGCTTATGTTTGTTTTTGTGTGTATGTGTATGCATGTCTATGCGATTATGTGTGTGTGCATGTCTATCAACTTTTTTTTGTATGAGTGTGTGTGTATGTTTGTGCTTATGCATGCACGTGTGTCTACTTGAGTTTGTTCACGCATGTATGTGTGTGTGAGTGTGTTTTGTGTGTGCATGTATGTGCAAGCATATACATGCTTGAATTTGTGCATGTGTTCATGTACAAGTGTGTGTGTGTTCATGTGTGTATGTGTATGGGTACATGCGTGTGTGCATGTCATGTGTGGGTGTAAGCATACTTGTGGGTTTGTGTGTGTGCGCATGGTATGCATGCATGTGGTCATGTATGTATGTTTGTGTACATGTATGGATGCATGTGTGAGTTTGTATGCGTTTGTATGCATGTATGTGTGGATGCGTGTGTGTGTGGATGTACATGTCTACAAAGTGCATTGTGTGTTCTTTTGTCTATGTGAATGCATGTGTAGGATTGTGGATGTGCATGTGTGTGTGTGTGAATGCTTGTTTGTTTGTGTATGTATGTGTGTGTATGTGTGTACATGTCTATGTGTGTGCATGTGTTTGTATACATGTTTATGTATGTGATATTTGTTGTGTGTGGGTTACATGTGTCTGTATATATGCGTGTGTTTGTGTGGGCGTGAGTGAATACCTGTGTGTGTGTATCTATGTGCTCCTATGTACAAGTGTGCATTTGTGCATATGCACATGCACACATATGTGTTTGTGAGTGCCATGGGTAGATAGGTGGGTGTGTGTGTGTTTGTGTGCATGCATATGTATGTATATGTGGATGCATGAGTGTGTGCATGTGTGTCATTGTCTATGATTGCTAATGTATTTCAATGTTTGCATGCACATGTGTGTACATATTTGTCGCCAAGCATGTGTGAATGTCTGTGTGTATCTATGTTTGTGTGTTTGTTGACATATATTGATTTGTGTGTGTGTCTGTGTCCATACAGGTGCACATGTGTATTGCATGTGTGCATGCATATGAGCTTGCATTTTATTTGTTCTAAGTCATGCACATGCACGTATGTGTGCATATGTGTCTTCATACATGATTGCATATTTTTGTGTATGCGTATATGTGTGTGCACTTGTGTGTGAGTAAATATGTGTGTGTGCACCTTTTTAGGTGTGCTTGTGTGTATGTGTGTATGTGTTTGTGTCTACAACACATGTGTGTGTTTGTGTAAGCACATGTGTATGAGTGTACACATGCATGTGCATGTGTGTGACTATATGCATGCTTGTTGGTATTTGTGTGTGTGTACATGTGTACATGTGTTTGCACAAGCATGGTTTTGTTTATGTGAATATGTTTGATTGTGTGTGTAAGAAAGTATGTGTGTGTGTGTGTGCATATATGCACATGTGTTTGTGTGTGTGTGTTTGAGTGTATCTTTGTACATGCACATGTGTTTGTGGGTGCATTTGTGTGTGAGTTTGCACGTCTTGTTATGCAGGTGTGTGCATACATAAGTGTATGCAATGGTGTGCGTTTGTGTGTACATGACTATGACTTCGTGTGTGTATGTGTGTAAGTATGCGTCTGTGTGCATGTGTACGAGTGTGTGCATGTGCGTATGGTGTAGGAGGGATGTGGATTGAGCAAGTCTATCTTATGTGTGTGTGTGTGTGTGCTTGTTTGTTTTGTAGGTGTGTGCATGCATGAATGCATGTGTGTGTATACATGCTACGTATGTGCAAGTGTGTGTGAATACATGTTTGTGTTCTTGTGTGTTTGTGTGAGTATTTGTTTGTGTGTGTATATGCATTCATGTATGTATGTGTATGTGTCCATCTTAATGTGTGGACATGTGTGTGTTCATGCATGTACATGTGTGTGCGTATGTGCATCCACATGTCTATTTGTACATTTGTATGTGTGTGTGTGTGTGTGCAAGTGTGTGCTTGTGTAGGTGTGTCCTTGTGCATGTATGTTGGTATTTGTGTGTGAGTGATTACCTATGCGCATGTGTGCGTGCGTGTGTGTATGTTTATGCATGTGTGTGTGTGCTTGTCTATGTATGTATGAGTGTGTGCATGCGCTTTTGAGTATGTGTGTGTAGGTATGCATTCACGTGTGCATGTGACCATTTTTGTGTGTCTTTGTGTATGTGTGTACTTGTGAGTGCATACGTGTGATTGTGCAGTTGCACATGCATGCATGTTTGTGTGTCTATGTTATGAGCGTGTGTGCATGCATTTTGCATACATAGGTGTGTATTTGTGCATATATGTTTGTGCATGTGTCTATATGAAAGTGCATATTTGTATGTGAGTCTCTGTTGCAAGTGCTTGTGAATGTGTGAGTACATGTTTGTGTGTAGTCATGTGTGCATGTGTGTATGATCATGTATATGTGTATATAGATGTGCATGTGTGTGCCTGCATGCACGTGTGTGTGTATATGTGTGCGTACTGTGTGCACTTGTGTGAATGTGTGGGCTAGTACTCATGTGTGTGCACGGGTGTGTGTGTTCATGTGTATGTGTGTTTCTTTATGCATCATACTTGTCTGTGGGTGTATGTATGTTTGTGCATGTGTGTGTGTGTGTGTGTTTACATATATCTGTGTGTATGTGTAAACATGTGCATTAATATGTACATGTTTGTTAGCATCTGAGGATGTCTATGTGTGTGCATTTTTGCGTGTGTGTGTCTGCATGCATGTGTTTGTGTGGATGCGTGTACATGGGTCTGCTCATGTGTGTATGTCTTTTGTGTCTGTACATGTGTGTTTGTACACACGGGCATATGTGTTTGTGCGTATGTCATTTTTATCTGTAAAAATTTTATTTTCTGAGGTTTTTGCTTGCTTTACTAGGCATTTCCTTTCATGCCTATTTGATGATTATGAAATTGCACTTCATCTCCTTTATAACTTGGAATACAACATTCACATTAAATGCTATTCATTTCTTTAAAATTTTTAATTTGATTTGGCAATAATACATTGTAACTTTAAGTCTGCTCTAACGTGACATTTATATTAATTCTACTAGATTATTTTTCTTTTGATTATATTTCTCTTATCTTTATTTTATTATATATTTGCCTATATTAAATTAATAATTTATTATCAGTTATGCTTATTAATTTTGATAATTTATAGTAATTCTATATGAGGTCCAATGGAAACCAAACCAACATAAATAAACATGTGTTAACGAGCTCTATCAAAATTAAATTTTTATTTCTATATTTTAAAATATTTTATTTTTTAATAACTTTGGCATGCTTTAGAAGACATTAGATTTGTGCCAAATTTGATAGCCAAGGATGTTATACTCAATGTCTTTAGTATCTTAGAATGCAACTTTCTTATTGAATTTTATCTAATTTCTCTAAATCTTTTACTTTAGTTTGGTTATTTTACTCTGTAACTCAAAATCTCCTCCTATGTGAGCTTAACATTAGGTTGGTTTGGTTATATTTCATTACTTCAACTTATGTCATCTTAGCTTTAATAAAAAGGTTATTTTATTATTAAGTAAATATACTTTAAAGTAAATAAAGATGAAATGAAATAATATTATATAGCCAAATAAAATGATGTAACCATTAAATGAGGGAAAATTCAGTGTTACATAGTAATAAATAATAAATGAAACTAAAACTTTAAAATATATTTACTTAATAATAAAAAACAATATTTTTTTACTATAAAACCAAATAAAATGATGTAATCATTAAATGAGGGGGAATTTAGTGTTACATAGTAATAATACTAAATAAAACTAAAACTTTTGATCTAATGAATAAAAACGAATGATAAAGGTACATTCCAAGATACTTAATGCATCTCATGATACATTATTGATTACCAAATCATGTATGAATTGAAAATATTTGCAAAGTTTGCTAAAATCCTAGAAAGTAAAATGTGTTAAAAACAATATGTAAAAAGGTTTATTGAATTTGATAGAACTCATCAGGACAAGTCTAATGACATTTGTTTCATTTTGATGATACATTAATAAGAATTACTACAAATTACAAAATTAAATAAGCATAAATATAAAAAATAATTTTTCTTTAAATTTCAAGTATGTGTTAAAGCTAAACTAATATTAATTGAAATAATATAATATAAGAAAATCAAAGTGTGTTAGGACACACAAGAGGAGTGTTAGACTTTCTTAGTAATTTAACCAAATTATAGAAAAACTTTAAAGAAATGAGATATTTTACAAAAAAGTTGTGTTCCAAGATACTATGGACCTCGAGTATAAATCTTTCATCATCCATTCTCATATAAAGTACTATTTAAACTTTTTTTGCTAGACTAAACGTGGTTCTTCTTGCAATTATTTTCATGGACTTTGTTAATTTTGTGCCAATCATGTTATATCTAACAATATTTTTTGTCACGAAACATTTCTAGCAATTTGCACCTATGTAATTCCAAAGATGGTTTGATGGTGCTAAAATTAGATATGGACAAAGCTTTTGACAAGGTAAGCTTGAAATTTGTGCTAGATATTCTTAAGAATTTGTTGTGGTCTACTTTTTCGTGTGATTAGATTTAGACCTGTACCACTGCATCGAGATTTCAGAATATGTTTAGTGGTATCTATCTACTATGGATTGAAATAATTAGGATCCTAGACAAGGATGACCTCTCTCACCATATTTCTTTACTAGTATGTCTGAGTATCCTTCATGGCTTTTTCAATACAAGATTGATCATGTTGTCTTGGTGGGGATAGAATTTACCATTCTTCCCTTATGATTACTCACATCTTATGAGCTAATGATGATGATTTATGTACATGAATTTTCTATAATAATGAATATTCAAGACATTATGGAGTAGTATAGGCATCACTTATGTCAGGTAGTGAATCTAAACAAATTTAAAGTGCTATTTGGTAAGGAGATTAAGCATAAGTATAAGAAGATGAATGCAATAAAACTATATATGTGCTAGGCTGTTCAATTTGAAACATTTAGGAATACAAATTATAGTAACCAAACTTTGACAATAAGACTTGAATTTCATTATCAATCATGTGGAAAAGAAGCCTAGATGGATGATTAGGTCATTATCAAGATGAGGCATAATGTCATGATTAACTTATTTTTACCCACTATTTTTGCTTATTACTTAGCCTACATACTAAATTCAAGTGACCTTGTTATAGAGTTAGAGAAATTTTTGTATTGTTATATGTAGAGTAGCTCAAATAATAGTAACAAAATCCATTATACCTTTAGGAAATGATAACTCTACTTATGGATGTAAATGACTCAGAGTTTGCAATTTGTTAACCTAGTGGTCAATGTTTATTGCAAAACCTTATTAAGAGGTTTATGACTTGACAAGCCTATTTGTGGGTTCAATTCTTTAGGTCAAAATACTTTATAACAAATAATACTTTCCATATACATTATTGTGCATCTCATATTTGTAATTTACTCAATATTATATTCCCTTAGATTATTGTAGGTAATTTTGTTACATTTTGTTGAATAGTTGGCTTTCTTCCTATGACTACATTGCCAACCTACCATAACATGGCCATGGAGCATCCAACATTAGTGATAGAGCTGGTGGGATAGATGTGCTTTGCTTCAAATTGAGTGAGGATGCAGTGTTGGACTTCAAGACTATACACAATAGAAGATATATGAGCCATAATTCTTCAAGGAAGGATTTCACATGGGTTTGGAAAGTGTAAGAGCAACCTCAGGTAAGCATTTTCCTAAGGAGAATAGCATTAAATCTTCTTTCGACTTGCACCTGGCTTCATGGAAGAGGGATTGAGACTTGTAATTTTGTCCTTGGTGATGTACTACCATTGAAGGAGTGTGACATTATTTTTAAGAGTGCCATATTATGAAAGAACACTGGTCTGGTAGCTTTGTAAATTAATGATTAATGCTTAATGGGATTAACTATAGGGATGCCGCTTCTATTTTTTAGCTCCTTAATCAGATGCTTATTAATATGTAGGTGGCAACAAGTTCTTATGAAGTTAGATGTGCTACTACAACTTTATTCTACCTTGTTGTGACAAGAATTTTTAGACACATGTGCAAAAGGTATTCAATTTAGCTGCTTTTCATAGGAACATTCAGATTATAGCTACTCCTTGTCACAACTACCCAGCCATGTCCAGCGGGAGCACTGAATGCCAGGATGGGCTATCTATTACTTCTTATTAGACTCCTCAAATGGATTTGATTAAATTCAATTGCAAGATTGTTGGGCATGATGATTTGAAAGTAAAATTTTTATTTTTAGCATGAAATGACATATGTAGACCAATTATTTTTATACAAAAAAATTTGGCTTCACATTTATCTTCTACCATGCGATGGCTGCTATTATTAACACAATGAAACTTCTGAGAATTCTAGTTCCTAATATCAAGGTAGTGGTGATTGATTCAGTTTCAACAACCACTGCACACTTAACTAGTTACCTTTTTTATAATGAACAATAGCTCCTAGCATAGTCTCATTGCATATGTTTAGGGTATGTAGCCCTTCAAACTATTGCATTTGAATTTCTAAGAAAATATTGCTATGGACTATGTTGCACATCATGCATTTTTTATAATTTTGACTATGACTAGGGAAAAACCCTTCTTAAACAACTTCAACATTATCTTTTCAAAAATTTTATGTAGAGTATAAAGAGCAAAATTCAGCAATCCCTAGCTCGCATACTTTATTGTTGAGATTATAATAGTATCTAAACATCTTAGTGCCCCCATAATTCCATAAATTTTTCCTCTCACAATGAAATATAATGGCCCACGTCTATCCCTCCTAACCATTACATAATTCCAAAAAACTTGCATGGGATCAAATCCTATGATGTAATCACATTCTAATGTATCTAGAGTGGGCTTTGTTTGAGCTCTCTAATTTGTTCAAAGTAGTGGCACTGAGGAGTGAACCGATCAGCTAAAGTAAGAATCCATCTTTAACAAAAGAATCATGATGATCAGAGCACACAAAGATAAATCAATCGATTACCTACCACAACATAAATTTATGCTATTAGAGCTGGAAATACCATGATGGTTGGCACCAGACCAACCCATCATTAGATCCTTATTAAAGTACTTAGATTGTACTCATTCTAATTTCTAGGCAAGTTAAGCCTAGTATATTATTTAATGTCATTAACGTCTCATGTTAGGATGGGGTAATTTGCGCACTTACTACCATCTATGGATGTGGTAGCTATCTTTAAAGTTTCCTCTGCAGGGTTGGGCCCTAATTCTCGATCACTTGTCACCACTATGGTTGGCCATTATGATATGAACAAATTTTGAAGGGGAAAAAATTTGAATGATGCATCTTTGACATGGAGGTCATGTGATCCAAATCACCAAGAAATCATGCAAAATCTATATCGCTCTTTTACTTAATAAATGGATTTCATAAACAGTCATGTTTTGGTGTATATATTATCGATAGAATTACTAATATTTTTTAAGTAAAATTTACTATTAAACAAACTATAATTGATTTAATGAGCCACTCAAAGTTTCATAGCTTAAAATTGTTTATAATTACATATGCATGGCTTAATCTTTGAGACAAGGATATGACTACTAATAGAATCAGCCAAGTAGCAATACAATGGTGAAACATTAGGTAGCACCTTATGTCATAATTGACATGTTCATCATCTCTTGCAATGCTCCATAAAAGGAGGAGCAATTGCTCCAAAGCTAGAGCTAGAAGAATGGTGAAATAGTTCCACATCTCATCAAGTCAAGTCTCAATTAAAGCAGCACATCATTCTTGCATTAGTATTTTGATGTAATGGTAATGGTCAAAACAAGTTATTTATTTTGGGAAAAAATGCAACACGTGAAGACAGCCACCACATGAGCCAGGCAAATGGCCCAATGCATGAAACATGAAGGGTAGTAGCACAGAAAACAAAGACATTGCTAAGTACATATGGCACAGGCAAACCATCACTGTAACAGGAGCAAAACCATACCTCACAATGCTGTCAATGTTGCGTATTGTATTGTGTAGCTCAATGCCCCATGCTAATTACATATTGCAATAATTTTGTTAAGTAAGAATGCAAGCCCTCTAATAGAGAACCTTTGTATCCATGTCCAAATAATTGCAAGCAATGAATAACATAAAAAATGAAACTTTTATCCATGCACACTGAATTATTATAAGTATCACTCAAATAAGGGATGTGAGCAAGCAAGCAAAATTTTTGAAACTTCTATGACATCTTTGGGTTTGTCAAGATGAATCTACTGAGACATGGGGTTGGATATCAATGTATTATGACAATTTGTTGAGAAGAGAATGTGCTATAATTCCAATATCACACCTCAAACTTTAACGATGGGCAAAATAAGGTATTTCGTCCTTGCACCCAAGCGAGCATCCAAGGGATGTGACATGAATCTCACAGTACTACATAAATTGCCAAATGAAGTGCCACATGGAGCACCACACAAAGTTTTGCAATAAGTATCATAAAAGGTAAAACATGTGGAGTAAGTGGAGGAAGTAACTAAGGGGTGTTTTGAAACTATTATGATGTTATGTCGCTAATGTGATGAATCTATTGTAACATTGGATTGGAACTAAATGGGTCATGGATGCAAGACTACACTAGTACCAATAATGCCCCTTTATAAATTTTGGTCATCTACGAAGGATTCTACCCATCGTTCATAATTAGTTGCCATTTCTTTATGTGTTTCTTCCATCCCAACTTTTTGCCTCTCGTGAAACCCGTGGTGGTGTGGCCTAGGCATAAAAAGCCCCTACTAACAGCCAAAAGAAGAATGATAGGCCAAGGCAACACATCTTAGTGTGGAGTTTGACATAGAGGCACTGAGTCGTAATCTTGCATGTAATAGCTTCATGTTAGTGGCCTTTCAACCAAGTGTAGCGACCAATTGTGTGAATCAATGGTTTCTCTTGCACTAGGTTAACCAACTGTCACGATACATTCATCACTTAAGTAAAACTCACCTATCTTATGGCAGTCTGAATCAAGCTCAAATTAGTTTTTGGTAGGTGAACAATAAAACACTTCGTAAATTCTTTTTCATAATGATAGAGAGAGCCCAAATTAAAGGATAAAAAGGAATATTTCTATGGACATATGATCACCTCAAGCTAGTTGTCTCCATGGTAATTTTTTGACACTTTAGCTTAAATTTTTTAATATCTAAAAGATCGATATGCCACACTTTCATTATTCAAATTTGTCATAGAAATGAGAATTCAATGAGAATATACCAATTGGTTCTACATGAGATTTCTATTATGATTGAGTTCATCTTAGAACACATTTGTTATCGTTTAACAAATGTGTCACCCTTGCCACAGTGCTTACCTAATAATGTCATTTTCCCATATCAACCCATTTAGTTTAGACTTGAAGCCAAAATGAGGGGTTGGACCCACCTCTATCACATAGAATAAGTAAAATAATATTAAAAGTTGTGACATTTCAATAAGTCAACATGCTAACTATACTTGTGCTACACTTCTAAAGTCATTTCATTAAGTTGGAGTAGGGTCAAGCTCAATAGTGCCTTCATACCTCACTAATTCTACCAAGACCATTCTTTTGATTGTGATTATCCTTTATAATAGATAGACATAGTGATAATCTCATTAATCTATTCATGTATATCACTAATTAGATAACATGGCATTTCATTTTCGTAAGAGATTCGTAGTTACTCCTATCAATTAGTTATACTTAGTTCAAGTTTTTCACTTTAACATTAAGAGTACTAGGCATAAATAGAATTTTGTGAACATCCTCAAGAAAAATATTAATACTTTATTGTAATTAAATAGTATTATCCCCTATGTCCATACCAGGGATGAGTTCTTTGTTTGACACCAAAGAGCAAGTCCCCATCGGGTTCCTATCAATCCATCCTCTAGTCGAGGTATGTTAACCCACTTTCACCATGTGAGTTGGTCAAGTTGTTTATTGATAGTAGATAGATTTAGAATTGGCACCCATTTGCTTAACCCTTAGAGACAAACCTTTTCTTGAATGTATGATGCATTTTGTTAAAATCACTTTTTTACTTTGCATTATCAACTAGAGATTGTCCATGTTGTGCACCTGATGCAAGTATGAGTATAACTAAGAATGCAGGATTGTGATGACTATTTTTTTCATCACAAGACTACATTTATTATCTATATTTAATTTATACTTTGATACCACCTATATTATTACTATTTATTTTCTTATGAGATACACAACTCAAAATTTTTTTCTAACTAAAACATACCCTAATACCATAAACATGGCATCCCATATTTTTATAACATTATTCAATAAATTCTCTTCCAAATTTTAGAATTCAATTAATAAAATATCCACTAGATTTTGTCTATTTTTTAATTAAAATACATTAATATAACATTTTCATTTGCAACATGATAATCACACACTTTATATTCAAATTTACTAACTATAAATAGTTGTGTTCAGCTAAAACAATCCCAACAATCACATGGCATTGTTTTTATAATTTTTCTACAATATTATAATAAATTTGCACATATAAATACAATACAAAATTTAGTACATGATAACATGTCATTCAGCTCAACTCTTGTAGTGCAAGCCCTTGTAGTATTAATTTTTCTTATAGGCTATCCTTATGTGTAATACTCATTTTGTTTGGCTCCTATATGCTTAAAATGTTAGCACCAAAGAAAGGTAAGCCAATCACAATTGGATTTGAAGGATATCTCTAATAAAAAAAATATGCAAACTAAGCATTAATTTTGGAAAACCACATGTAGGATTTAACATAAGCATGAATCATAGCATATAAGAATGTAGCATCTGATTTATGTTAAAATGTAAAAGAAAATTATGATATGCTATTAAAAGAAAAGCATGTTATAGTCTCTAAAAGAAAAATAAGAATAACATGCAACTTATTATATTTTTAATTTTTTTCTTGATGTGGTCTTATTTATAGACATCTATTTGCACATAACTAAGTAAATCATAAGATGGCTAGTGTTGGTACTACCCCACTCTTAGTTAATATCCTCCTTTTTATTTACTTAATTCTACTGGAAACGACTTTTACTGATTTACCATATCATGTTTTGATGCACAATGATGTTTTGATGGACAATGATGTTTTAAATTTTTATATTTTTCAAGGCCAAGTCCTTGCAGCAAATTACAATGACATAATCAACTAGCCATTAGCCACCACAAGATCAAAACTTCCTTAATATACTTTCACATGTATAGTTGTTATTTTTTATATTTTTTCAATAGTATACATTTACATTAGCATCTCAATGTCATGCTCACATAGTTATTCATGCCAAAAAATTTAACATTTATATATTATCAATATTAAATGAGATAAATCTACCTATGAGTATAATTTCTAATGTTTTTGTATATAACAGTGTTACATTAGTACATCAGTATCACTTGTTCTATTAAAATTCACTTGCATGGTCTTAAATTCAACAATCAACAATACATTAGACATATACATATACCATTTATGTTAGACTACCTACATCTAATTATTGCATAAATTCCCATTTATTTACATAAATTTGTACTAAATGAATTCATTAATATCACATATTCTATATGTAATTCATATACAAGATTTTAATTTCATCAATCAACAATAAATTAGACAATTACATATAATAATTTTATTCGAGTGCCCACTTCACTTGAATGGTCTTAATGTCAATAATAAGTACTACATGAGATTTACAAATATAATATTTATGCTAGAACTCATATTTCACATGAAAGTCTTAATTTAAAAAATTAGCAATACATCAAACATAGGCACATAACATTTACGTTAGTGTGCTTATTTTATATGTAACATCTAAATTTCAATAATCAACACTACTTGATATATATATATATATATATATATATATATATATATATAATATGTTTGTTAGAGATCCTTTCTCATAAAGTTTCTTACTATTTCGGATAGCTTTGTAGTTTTTCAAATATCCTTTTTGTCATGTTTTACACAAATAGAAAGTTTTTAAGTTATCAATATGGAATTGCACAAAAAACTTTTTGTCACAAAAATAATCCCTTTATTTCCTTATTTTCTTTGTTTTCTCTTTTTTAAAACCTTACTTTTCTCTGCCACTAATATTTTCTCCCTGAGCTTTCAAAAACCAATAGAAAATTATAATTAGGATATTAACGAATGATTTTTCCTAACAATCTCATGATTTATAATTTAAATACTAAATAAAGAAATATGATTTTGGTTTTAGCTTTTTGTAACTTACATGAGACTTGTAAGATGTAGATTAGCTTCAAATCCTTGATTCCCATAAAAGGATTGTGACAATCATTGCCATCATTATAGGCAAAGTCATTCTCTACTTAAACATGGGTTGATTGCTAAAGGGAACAACTAGGTCATGTGCATCAGGCATGATTAGGGAGATGAAGATTCAGTCTTTGAAAATAGAAACTGCATATTATATGTACAATATATGATATATAATATAATATTATTTATTTTTATTACGTTAATAATTCATATAAATTTCAAATAAACTCTCATTAAGAAAAAAAAACAAATATCATTGATCTCATCTTAATGAGCTATATCTAATTTTGTATTTATTTTTTATTTTTAAGTACTTTATTTTTTATTGTTTTGCTTGTATCATGAGATAGTTTAGCATACACCTAGTTTAAGGATTACGGATGTTAGAAATTCTACATTTTTCTTGGAATTTTGTCTTAAAGATTTATAATAAGTTAGTATACTTCATTCTTATCTCATCCTCGAGTTCCAAAGTAGGTTCATGTTCTATTTGATTGTGTCGTATACTTTAACATAAAGAAAAACTTTCATTCTAAACTGTTTAATCTCTTTAACTAAGATTCTTAAAGTCTTCTCTTCATAACTAAGATTTTGTTGCCCTTTTATAATGTTTGGATCATATAACACTATATGGGATGGATCAAATTTTCATTTCCATATAGTTGAATAATGAAATACACTATGCATATCTACTTTCGCTATAGGTAGTGCTACTTTGTACAAAGCCTTTTCAACTCTTTCCAATATCTAAAAATTTTCGATGTATGTTGGCTTAAGCTTCTTATTTTTACCAAATATAGTTACACCCTTCATTAGACAAACATTTAAGAATGCATATCGCTTCTTTGAACTATATCGTTTATGTTTTATGTCAAAGAACTTCATTTGATTTTCTTAGTCTTTCTAAATTTTATTATCAATCATTTGAATCTTTTGAGTTGTTTCATCTATTAATTTCGGCCCCAATTATGCTTTGTCACTTGCTTCATTCCAACAAAATCACTTCTTATTATACAATGCCTCATATGATTCCTTCCTATGTTGTATTGATAGCTATTACTATAAATAAATTCAATAAATATGACATGAGTATATTAGCTTCCACAAAAATCTAATACACTTAGTTTAAACATCCCCTCCAAAGTCATTATTGTTCTTTTACTCTATCCACTGTGAGGTTGAAATGTTATGCTAAATCTTAATTAAGTCTAAATGATTCACGCACAATTTTCAAAAAAACAATTTATTTAGAATCTCGATTATAAGTAATTGCCTTCGACACTCCTGATAATCTCATAAATTCAACAATATAAATTTGTGCTTTTCTTTTAGTTAAATAAATAAGTTTAGTGGGTAAAAAATTCGTTGACTTTTGTTAACCTAGCAATAATTAATCTTATAGCATTATATCCATGAACTAGTTTTGGAAACCCAACTATAAAATTGATTAATATTTCTTCTTATTTCCATGTTCGAATAAAAGAGGTTACAACAATCCACTTGGTCTCTGTTGCTCCTTATATTATAACTTATCACCCACTTACATAGTCATATATATCTTTCTTCATACCATTCCTTCAACATCTCTAATTCATGTATAATCACACTTTTTGTGATTCTTTGGATGCATTACATACGTACCATTAGCATCTTTCAATATTATTTATTTCAATATACCTATTTTAGAAATGTATATTCTATTCTTATAAAATTAAAATCTATTATTTAAATCAAATTTTTTCCTTTCTTTAAAACAATTTATCCTCGATTTGTTAGATGTCTTCATTTATAACTTGAGCAACTTTTAAAAATTACAACTACTCTTCTACAATATATAATAGAAAAAAATTTCTTCTAACAGTTGCTCAAATTGCATTTAATTCCAATGGATTGATTTCAACAATTCATTATGCTTTTTTGAAGCTTGATATCATGCTATGAAGACTAGCCCTCAAGCTCCATGCATACGCTACAATATTGGCTTAAACTGATTGATAAACAATCTCTATATCAGAATCCTTGAGTAGTTCCAACAAGTTTTAGTGTCATAAATTTAGCTATATTTTGTGTGGAAATATATTCAAATATTGGTGATAAATAAATAGACAATGTTTTATATTGTAAAGATACTATCTCTAATTCTTTGACACATAATTATAGTAAACACTAGATGTCTATCATTCTGTATTAATACACACCCAAGTCCTTGCAAAGATGCATCAGTATCTACTCAAAATTTAGTTTCTCTATCAGGAAACACTAAGATACATGTTAAAACCAATTTCTCTATTAAGGTTTGCAATCTTTCTTTATAGTCCTAATCCTATTCAAAAATCATTATCTTCTATGTTAATCTTCTTAATGATACTAAAATTTAAGAAAATTTTTTTACATATTTTTATAATATTTAGCAAAATATAGGAAGCTTCATGATTTTATTATGTTTTTAGGCCTGGGATATTAATAATAGATCTTATTTTTTAAAAATCTTTAGAGATTCTTTGTACACTATTAAATGCACCAAGAATGTTGCACTTGATAACCAAAAGTTATATTCTTAAAACATTACATACAATTAGTTATCTCGTATCCTCTATAACACAAGATTGAATTTTCTTTTGTGTTTTGTTTCATCTATAGAATAGATCAAGATATCATCATCAAAAATAATAATGAGATGAACTACTTATTTCTTTAAACATTTTATTCAACAAATTCATAAAAGCCATTAAATTATTTCCTAAATCAAAAGGCAACATGAGAAAATCAAAATGATCGTATCTAGTTCTAAAAGTATTTTTTTGGAATGTCTTCTCTTCTAGTTTTTTAGTGATATTAACTAGATATCTAGTAAATCATTGAAAACAATTTTACTCCTTAAAATTCATTAAACAATTCATCTATTCTAGGTGGAGAATTTTTATTATTAATTATGATTTTACTTAATTCACTATAATCAACATATATCTTTAAACTTTCATCAATCATCACAAATAAAAGAGGTAGTTTTATTACAAAAGGAGTTTTTAATATGTATATTTGAACAAGCAATCATGTAATTAAATCAATTGAAATAAGACATTATGATGCATCATGATCAAATAAAGCAATTATAAGTATATCTTATAACATAATAGTACATGTAATAACATTAAGTGATGTAAAGGCCTCTTTCGGGTGATGGTATAGATGTAGGGGTTTTGTAGTCTATTGTAAAGCTATGGAAACCTATCCTTAACTTGTGCCACCTACAACCTAAGGTGCATTTGATAATCTTATTGCTATAGATTCCATGATGGTTTTCATTCAACCACTTAACTATTGATTTCATTTCCCTCCTTACACATTCAAAGGAAAATGTACAACAAAACTCCATTTAGAGCTTAGATCATCATGGTTTAGGAGGAGCAATAGTAGATTATGACCCAAACTCATTTGGATTTTTTTCTTAAAATAGATCAATACTTCAATGTAAAAATTGGATCAGCATTTCAAGCATCACATCTTTAAAAAATTAGTCCCTAGGGCTTCAACCACTTTGGTACTACACATGTGACTAGCCTATTTGTTTCTTCACAAAACAACATTTATTTTGTAGATTTAATTCATACTTTGATACAACCATTATGGAAACCTTTTATTTTCCTGTCATATACTCAACTTAAATTTTTTTTAGTTAAATAATTCTTTGATAACTCAAATGTGTCATCCAATATCTTTCTTACATATTTAATAAATACTTTAACAGATTTTAAAATTCAAATAGACACAAACTCCCCTAGATATTGTGTATTTTCTAATTTACAAATACATTAATGGGATATGACTATAACATCACAATCATAAAGTTTATATTCATAACTATTAACAATAAACAAAGGAATCTAATTACTATAAATAATTGAAACAATCATAGTAGTTAATTGACATAGTTTTCATAGTTTCTTTATAATATCACAACTTGTTTCCACATTCATATATAATACAACATTTATGACTTGATTGATGTGTCATTAGCTCAACTCCTGTAACACAAACCATTGTACTTTTAATTTTTTTCATATAGGTTGTTCTCATGGGCAGAGCTCCTTTGTTGGGCTCCAATATAAATAAAATGTTAGTTCTGAAGAAACATTATGCCACCAATCACTAGCTTAATAGATTATCTCAAAAAGTAAATAAATATTTGAAATAAATAATAATTTATGTTAACCACATATAGCATAATAGATTATATTTTTAAATGTTTCTTTTTATGGTTCTTTCTTATCTTCAAAGAGTTTTTTATTCATACCTTATTTTACTAAAATGGGTTGTTACACTTAATCTCCTAACAATTTTAGAACACAATTTGCCTACACAATTTATCTTCATTTTTACAATTTTTCTTTGAATTTTTTAATTACAATGTAACTCTAAATCTCCACTTGTATGACCTTCACAACATTTTGAATTTGCCATTTTATATTTCTCCAAATTTGCTTAATTCATCTGTAATATATATTTACATAAATTAAATTAATAATTTATCATTATTTATACTTATTTGCTTTTCTAATTTGTAAAAAATCTAAATAAAACATAATCAAGTAAAAAAAAGTTGTTTTAATTGTTTTAATGAGCTCCTTTTGATTAAATGTTTTAATATATATTTTTAAGATGGGGTTTTTCAACGTTTTTGGAATACTTTATTAAACATTATCTTTCATATGTGATTTCGTGATATGGAATTTTATATTTGATTTCCTTGGTGTCTTAGAATATAACTTTCTTGCATAATTTATGCAATTTCTTGAAGGTTTTAACTTTGATTTTGTTATATGTCCTTCAAATTTCAAAACTCCTCTCATATGACCTTTACATTACTTCAAAATTTTCCCTTTAATTTGCTTATATTACAGCATAATTCTAATTCTCACATCATATCTCTCTTATATTGCTTTTATTTTTTTATTATATTAACTTAATTTATTTCATTTTAACCTTATTATATATTTATAAAATATTAAAATAAAATTTTTAAAATGTTAATTAATCTGATTTACTATGGAAATTAATATTAATTTAAAATGAGATCTTATCGAGACTTAATAAATGTTGTCGAACTCATCAAATCCATCTCTATTAAATAAAATATTTATTTTTAAATTTTTAAATGTTTTATTTTTTAAGGAATTTGTAGGCTCATAGTCATTTTAATAAATGATTTATTTTTGTTACATTACTGTTAAACTCTAATTCTTATGTAATTTGAATTTTACATCTATTCAATTATGTAACATAATGTTCCATCAATTTATCTAACTTTTACATTATTACATATTTACTTAACGACAAACAAATTATTTGTTATAGTATTGATTTATTATATTTTTCAAATATATTTTTCTAGGATTTTTGTAAGCTTTATGAGAAATTTTGATTTGTTTGCTATTTAACGATCGATGCTATTGCATTCCATCTCTTTAGGGTCTAGGAACAAAAATTTCCTAAATAATTATGTCAATTCTTTAATTTTTTTTCCTTTGATTTTTTATATTCTTATTTAGCCATAAATCTCATTTTATGTGACCCATATCACTTTGATTTGACTATGTTATATTTCTTTAATTTCACTTAGTTTTATTTTCATATATATTTATATATTATTAAAATAATAATTTATTATTTTTTATGTTTATTTCCTTGTGTATTTCATACTAATTCCAAATGAGACTTGGTTAAAACAAAATAAATGTCTTTGGGCAATTATATAATATCATAATTCAATTAAATATATATTTTGAATTTTTTGTAATTATATTATTATTTAATTATAAATCTCATCTTGTTTGACCTTTACATCTCTTTGATTTTATGATATTACATTACCTAAATTTTTTTTATTTTTGCTTTTTTATATCTTCCTAATATTCAAATAGTGATATATTATCTTTTATTTTTGTTTACATTTGAAATTAATGGTAATTTCAAATAAAATGTAATGGAGATGAAACAAACTTTGTAGGAGCCATCTTAAAGAGCTATATAAATTTAATTATTGATTTTATATTTTAAAATTTTATTTTTTATAGTTTTGGTATGTTTTATAAATTATTTGGAATTATAATTTGTTTGATTATAAAGGAAGTTACACTACATCTCCTTAGTGGCTTAGAAAAAACTTTCACATATAATTTATCTCATATTATGAAATTATTTTTCTACTTTGGTTATATTACTATGATATTCTAAATCTCATTTTATATGACATTTTACATTAAAATGATTTTGTTCGATTCAATTACTTCAATATATCTCATTTTACTATTAGTATATATTTACTTAATATAAAATAATAATTTTATATAATTTATGCTTATTAACTTGTGAATTTCATAATAATTCCAAAAGATGATTGATTAAGATAAAAAATGTGATCATAATTGTCTTGATGAGTTTTATCCCATTAAAAATTCATTATTATATTTTAACATATTTTATTTTATATGGTTTGGCATGCTTAACAATATTTTACTTTATGTTTAATTTGATGATTAAATTTGTTATATGATCCTGTAACACTAAATCTTCCATTGTGTGACCCTTATATAACTTTTACTTAGTTATGCTGCATTTTTATAGTTTATCTTATTTCAAAAATAACATTTATTTACTTTATGTTAAAATAATAATTTTTTTTATGAATATTGAGACATTATACTTCAAAATGGATTTAACAAGTAGGATGCTGCATGTGCCCTCCTTAGTATCATATAATTCAATATTGTTATAGATTTTATCTAATTTTCAAAGTTTTTCGTTTTAAGTTATATTATTTATAAATTTTAAACCTTTTCTCATGGACCTTGACATCATTTTTATTTTGTTATGTTCCAATGATTAAATTTATTTAATTTTTTAATAAATATGTACTTAAGTTTAAAATAAAAGTTACCATTATCTATTCTTATTTATATTAATAGTTCATAGAGATTAAAAAACATGGTTCCAATGAAGTGAATCAAATCAATGGAAAATGTAAGGACCTCGATATAGTTTAATATACATTTTAATTTCTTTAGGTTTTTCTGAAGTTTTCACAATCTCTACGAGACATTCTATTCATTTTAGATTTGACATTCAAGAAAGTTACACTCGATTTTGTTTGTATCTTAGAAAAAAACTTTCTATTTTAATTTATCTAATTTATTTAAATTTTTTCTTCAAGTTTTTTAATATTAAATAACTCTAAATATCTTAAAAAGTAACCTTTACTTATATTTTATTTGGCAATATTACATTGCCTCAATTTACACAATTTGATGTCTAATAGATATTTACATAATAATAAAAAAACTAATTTATAACTTTACATGTTTATGTATTTTTTAATTTAAAGTAATTTCAATCATGCTGTGATAAAGGTAAGATAAATGTTGTTGGACGTATCTTGATCAGCTTTAACTAATTAAGTATTATTTTTAATAAATTTTTAGATGGTTTATTTTTTAAGATTTTGGATTACTTTATGAGAAAATTTCTTAAACAATTTGTCTCACTTCTTCAAATTTTCATCTATGATCATGTTGTATTTCTTGGAAACTCCAACACTACTCTTATGTGACATTTTGATTGCATTAGTTTTTCTCATTTTAGCTTTTGACAAACATTTATTCATTAATAAAGTAACAATTTGGTATTACTGATGCTTATTTAGTTTGGTTACTCATAGTAACTCTGAACAATAACCAATAAAGTCCAAACAAACATTATTAAAATAATCTATATGAGCTATGTCTAACTATTTTTTCATTTTAATATTTTGAATTATTTATTTTTTAAGATTTTTCAATATTTTATAATGCTTTTTTGTATGTGATATTTCAATCAAAGATGTTACACGCCATCTCCTTAACATAGTTAAATACAACTTCCACGCACACTTTATTTCTTTTTTTTCAAAGTGTTTCTTATATTTCATTATATCGCTATGAAACTTTAGTTTTCCTATCAAGTGACCATGAGACCTCTTTGATTTTGCTAAATAACACCGATCTCATTTCAGATTTAGCACATATTTGAAATTAAAATATTAATTTGTTAATATTTATATGCATTTTACCTGATAATTCATAGTTATTGCAAATTAGGTATGGTCATTATTAAATAGAAGTCAAGGGACCCATTTCATGAAGCTTTATTTAATTTAATATTAATTTTTATATTGTAGTGATTCATTTTAAGTATTTTGGCATGCTTTATTAGATATTTTAATTTCCACACAATGTTATGATGAAGGTCCTTACAATTTTTTTGCTTAATACCCTAAAATAAAAAATTAACATTAATTTTGTTGCATTGCTTTGTTTCAATTCATCTTATTTCAACTTCAATCCATTTTTACTTGACATTTAAAAATAATTAGTTATTATTATTTCTTATTTCTATTTGTAATTCTTAATAATTGCATATGGGGAATGATGAAGAAGAAAAAATTACATCTAATTGAACTCTATCAAATTAATTATTCATTGTTATATTTTTAGATATTTCATTTTTTAACTTTTTTCATGCTTAACTAGGTATTTTAATTCATACCTATTTTTGTGATCAGAGATGTTAGGAATTTGGAATTCAAGTTTCAAGTGAAATTTTTCTAATTTTTCTTAAATTTGTTACAATGATTTAGTTTTATTAATAATTAATAGAGAAACGCTCATGTAAATTTTCATCAACTTGATTTTTCATGTTACATTACAATAATTTATCGAATTTTTTATTTAAAAATATATTGAAAATATTAAAATTATAATTTATTAACTTTAATACTAATTAATTTTTGTAATTCACAGTATTTTCAAATGAGGATCGATTAAGAAGAGTCAAATGTTTTTGGACTCATCTTGAACTATTCCATTATATTAAATATTATTTATATTTATAAATTATTTTAATTTTTTTGAATACTTACAAGATAATTTATTAGTACTTAATTTAATTATCAAAGATATTAAACTTGATCTTTTAGTAAATTGGAAAGAAAGTTTTCTTAACAATTAATCATTATTTTTAATAAATTTTATTTTCATTTAATTAGATTAAATTTCTTCAATTTATTTTGTTTTACCATTATTATACATTTATCATATATTAAAATAATAATTTTTTTAGTGTATTTGTTATAATTTGAAGTAATTTTAAATAATGTCTAATCATGATTAAACAAACATAATTCAACTCCCCTCAATGTGTTTCAACCAATTAAAAATTCATTCCAATATTTTTCCTTTTTTTTAGTACCTTTGCATGCCATACTAGATATTCAATTTGTACCTTATTTGATGATCAAGGTTGGCACTTGATCTCTTAGGTATCTTGGAATTAAACCTTCCCACATAGACTTTCTCATATCTTGAAAACTTTTATGTTGATTTTGTTATGTGATATTCCTTCAATTTACTTCAATTCAGCCTTATTATATATATACTTAATTTTTAAATAACAAATTATTTTTATTTACGCATATTTATATTTGTAATTAATGGTAATTCAAAATGAGATTCAATTGAGATGAAAAAATATTATTAGACTTGTCTTAAGGAGCTCTATCTAATTAATAGTTTAACTTAATATTTCTAAAATTTTTAGTTTAAAGTATTTGGCATGATTTATTAAAAACATTTAGTTATACTTAGAATGCAACTTCTTTATAAAATTTATCTCATTTCTTAAAATATTTTTCTCTTATTTGGTTATATTTTTATATAACTCTAAAAATTTTATTATGTGATATTCGTGATGCTTTAATTGATAATATTACATTATTGCAACTTATATTATTTTTTAAAATAAATTTAATTGTTATATAAACAATAAGGTATCATTATTTATATATGCTTATTTATTTTGGTAATTGAGAACAACTATAAACTTGATTCGATCACATTCTAACAAATGTCATTGTTCTCATCTGGAGTAGCTCTACCAACTAAAATTCTTTTTTGTATTTTTAAAAGTTTAATAGTGGTTTGAAATGCTTTACAGGTCATTTCAATTCGTAATTGACTTAATGATAAAAAATGTTATACTCGATCTCTTTAGTGCCATGGAGTGGAAATTTCCCAACAATTTATCCTATTTCACAAACTTTTTTGCTCTGATTTGGTAGTGTTAACTTCTAATTCAAAAACTCCTCTCTTACATCATTTACATAAATTTGAATTGGTTATATTACATTGCATCGATTTATCACATTTCACTTTTAATATGTATTTGTATAATGTTAATATGCTTATTATTTGGATAATTCAAAGTAATTTTTTGAGAGGTCTTATCAAGATAAAATAAATATCATTGGAATAGACTTGACAAGCTCAATTTAATGAAATCTCTTTCTTTCTATATTTTTTTTTTGGGATTTTGGTAAGTTTTATGAGATTTTTTATTTGCAAAATGTTATAGGATGAGGAATGTTGCATTAAATACTTAGTAAATTGAAATGTAATTTTCTTATGCAATTTATCTCATTTCTTTAAATTTTTTATTTAATTGGGTTATATTACTAAGAAACATTAATTCTCCTCATGTGTATCCTTAACCTTATTTTATTTGTTTATATCACATTTCTTGCATTTATCGTATTCCAAATTTACTATAAAACTTTATTTAATTTAAATAATATTTTATTATTTATTATGCTAATTTATTTTTATAATTTTTAGTAATTCCAATCTTTGCTTGAGCCAGACTCAACAAATTAATCGAACGTGTCGTGAAAAGCTTTGTAAAATTTTATACTCATTTTTATATTCTTGAAAATATTTTTTAATGCTTTGGCATACATTAAGAGGCTTTTTTATTCATACTAGGCTTGATGATCAAGAATTTTACACTTTATATTTATAGTATTTTGAAATGTAGCTTACATGCACCGTTAATCTTAATTCTTAAAGTGTTTTATTTTGATTTGGCTGTATTATATTGTTAACTTTATCACATTTTGGCATTAATATATTTTTGTTTAGTATAAAAAATAATAATTTATTATCGTATACTTTTTTACTTTTAAAATTTGGAGTAATTCTAAGGATGGTCTAAAGTTAACTTCAAAAATATCATTTCACTCATCTTAATGAACTATAATAAACAAAATATTGTTTTTTGTATTTTTAAATTCTGTCATGGTTTGCAATACTATACAAGACAATTGATTGATACATGATTTGACTATTGAGGATGTCACACTTGATGTCCTTAGTATTATGGAATTGAACATTTCCAAACAATTTGTCATTTGTTCAAAATTCTCAGTTTAAATTCACTATGCTATATTGCTTCAATTTAATCCATTTTATCTATCATAAATTTACTTAATGTTAAAATAATATGTTAGTAGTATTTATGCTTATTAAAATTTTTTGATTCAAAGTATTTAAAAAATTTGTTTTATAAGGAAACATAAATGTCATCAAACATACCCGAATAAGCACTATTTAATTAAATTTTTATTTTTATTTAAAAATTATGTTTTCTAAGCTTTTGCTATTTTTATGAGATATTTCAATTCCTGCCAACATTAATTATCAAGAATGTTATAGTATATCTCTTTGGTATCTTTGAAAGGAACTTTCTAATAAAATTTATCTCTTTTTCATAAATGCTTCACTCGAATTTATTAATATTATTGTGTAACTCAATATATCCACTCACATGACCTTTACAATTCTTATATTAAAGTTTAAACTTTAATATAAATTGACTTAACATTAAAGAAAATATTTATTAAATCTTTATACATAATTAGTTTACTATAATTAATAGTTTTAAAAATTCAGTATGATCAAGGTAGCAAATATTGCTAAACTCATCTCGATGAGCTCCATCAAAATAAATATTTCATTTTATATTTTTGAAAATTGTTTTCCAGGGCTTTAGCATTGCTTATGAGAAATTTAAATTTATTAATAGTTTTATGATTGAACATATTTCACACTATGTCATTAGTATCTTATAGAGGAATTTACACAAATAATTTATGCAGTTTTTGAATATTGTATTCCTATTTTGTTATATTTATAACTCTAAATCCCTCTTTAGTGGCATTTAAATCTATTTGGTTAATTTACTTTATATTGTATCATTTTACCTTATTTTAGCTTTAATATATATTTGCATAATATTAAAATAATAATATATTGTTATATATGCTTATTTTTTCAATGATTAATCAAGATAATAGAAGCATCCGTGAACTACCCTATTAAATGTTTATTTTTCATTTTTTCCATTTTTTATGATTTTAGCAAGTTTTTTTTGGTGTGTTAATTATTATATCATTAATGATTGAAGATATTTAGCTTGAAATTTTTGTCATCATGGGAAATAAATTTCTTATATAGTTTATCTCATTTTTTTATTTTTTTTCTTTCATTATGTTCTATTTTTATGAAAATATAATTCTCCTCTAGTGTTATCATAGCATCACTTAAATTTAGTTATATTATATTACATTTATTTATTACATCTCATTGTTGATATATATTTACTTAATATTAAAATAAAAATTTATTATTATTATTTATTATTTTAATGACAATTGATAGTAACTTTAATTGAGGTTTGATCAAAACAAGACAAATATTGTTTAACTCATCTTGATAACCATTATCCAATTAAATATTCTTTTTAGCTTTTGAAGTATTTTATTTTTAAGATTGTTGGCAAATTTTATGAGGTATTTTGATTTTTACTTGATTTGATGATCAAAGAGATTACATTTGATCTTGTTAGTATCATGGAATGCAACTTTACTTTATCATTTATTTCATTTTGGAAATGTTTTGCTTTGACAAAGTTATATTACTCAAAAGATCTAATTCTTCTATTGTGTGACATTTTTATCGCTTTCATTTTGTTACATTAACCTACTTTAATCTATCTAACTTTACCTTTGTTATATATTTACATAATATGAAAATATTAATTTATTATTATTTATTGTCATTTTCTTTGGTAATTAGCTCTAAATAAAAATGAGATTTTATTACACAAAAGAAACACAGTGGAAAATGTCTTAATAAAATCTTCTAATGAAATATTCATTTTCATATTTTTTAAATTTTTTACGATTCTATTTTTATTTTATCAAACGATCAAGAATTTTATATTTAATTTTCTTAGCATCTTTGAATGAAAGTATCCTATATAATTCATCTTATTTATTCAAATTATGTTCTTTGATTTGTTATGTAACTATGAAACTCTAATGCTTTTATCAAGTGGTCATCACATCATTGTTTTCTTGTTATGTTTCATCATTTCAATTTATCTCATTTAAGGTTTAGTAAATATTTACTTAAAATTAGAATAATAATTTTCTGTTTGTTATATTAATTTTTTTGTAATTAAAAATAATTCCAAATAAGGCCCACTTGAGAAGAAGCATATGTCATCTGAGTCATTTTGATGTGCACTATTGAATTAAATATTTATTTTAATATTTTTAAATACAATATTTTCTTTGGATTTTACATGCTTTATATAGCATTTGAATAGTAACTGATTTGATTATCTTGGTTTTTGGCATGCTTAATGATACATTTTATTTCATGATTATTTGATAATCAAAGATGTTACAAATGTTGCTAGATTTGTCTCAAAGACTTCTATCAAACTAAGTATTTATTTTTCTATTTTCAAACATGTTTTCTAGGATTTAGCATGCTTTATGAGAACTTTTCATTTTACATGATTTTATAATATAGCACGTTGCAGTTGATCACCTTAGAATTCTGTAAAGCAAACATCTCGTGCAACTTATCTTATTGTTAAAAAACTTTCATCTTCATTTGGATAAATTTATATGTTAATCTAAATCTTCTATCATGTGATATTTATTTCGATATGATTTGGTTGTTTTACATTGTGTCATTTATCTCATTTTTACTTTAATATATATTTACTTAATTTTAAAATAATAATGTATAATTATTTCTTAATATTTACAATGGCATTTTCTCATAATTCCAAATGAGGCACTATCGAGTGGAAAAAAATGCCGATGGAATCTGCTTGATGAGATTTATCGAGTTATTCATTTATTTTCAAAATTTTTAAATTCTTTAAGTTTTTAGGATTTTGGCATGCTCTATGAGAAATTTTTATTTATACCTGATTTGTTGTACAAGAAATGCTACACTTAATCTTTAGTATATGGGAATGAAACTTCTTTGTACAATTTGTCTCATTTCTTAAAATTTTTTTCTTTGATTAAACTATGTTGCGATAAAACTTTAATTCTCTAGTAGTGTGTCCTTTACATTAATTTTATTTAGTTATATTTCATTGTTTGAATTTATCTTAATTCAACTTTAACGTATATTTACTTAATATTAAAACAAATATTTCTTTTTATTTATTCTTATTTGCTTTAACTCATAGTTATTCCAAATAAGCTTTAATGAAGATTAAATAAATGTCACCAGACTTGTCCTAATTATCTTTATACTAGGAAATATTTATTTTATTATTATTTAATATTTTATTTGACTAAAGTTTTTGCATGCCCTATGACACATCAATTTTTACCTAACTTGTAGGCCAAGCACATTACTCTTGATCCAATGATTATATTGAATACAACTCTACTATAAAATTTAGCTAACTTCTAAAATTATTGTTTTTTTATTTTGTAACATTATTATGAAATTCTAATTCTCCTCTCTTTTGATGATTATTTTGCTTTAATTTTATTATATTACATAGATTCAATTTATCCAATTTTACCTTTACTATATATTTACAAAATATTTAAAAATTTTTAGTGTTATTTATTGTTATTTAAATATTCGCTTTTGCAATTTTTAAATATTTTTATTTTCTAGGGTTTATGCATGGCAGACATTTGGATACATGCCTAATTTAGTAATGATAGATGTCACTATCAATCTCTTGTATATAATAAAATGCAACATTCATATATATAATTTATATGTTTTGTTGAACTTTTTCAATTTGATTTCTTTATATAATTAAGACAGTGCCTCATTCAAACTTTGTCGCATGTTGATTTTACTACATTATTTTAGGTTATCTAATTTTAGCTTTAATATTTATTTACATAAATTTTAAAAAATAATTTAATATAACAAATTCTTATTTGCTATCAGTAGTCATAGTAACTCATAACAAGGTTTATGGGAAAAAATAAACATCATTGGAGTCATGTTAATGAGCTTTATCTAATTAAATGTTGGCTTTGATTATTTTAAATGTTTTATTTTTTTGGAATTAGGTATAGTTTATGAGATATTTTTATTTTTTACATAGACATGCACACATCACTAGACACGCAAGCATGAATGTCCACACACATGCATGCACACACACACACACACATGCACGTAGATGCACACAATGTTCCCGTGCACATGCACACACGTCTATGCACATGCAACAAATGACTCCCATAGACATGCATACACATAAAAATGCACACTTACACATGCCTACAACAACAAACATAGATGCATAAGCTCACACATGCATAAATGCATGAATGCACACACACACAAAACCACACATGCACACAAAATCATGCATGTACACTTGTCAAACATAGATAGACATCCACACATGTGTTCTTGGAAATGCACATGTAAATGCACACCAACACAAATGCATACACGTGCACACACACACATATGTAGAAACACACACAAGCACATGCACAAACACAGGCACTCCCAAGTAGAAACTCATGATAGGTGCACATATCAAAACACAAAGACACACACATGCACATGCTTGCATACACGCTGAATTTAATGCATAGAAACATACATATGGACATACACGCATACACACGTACACACATGCACATAGATGCATAGGTGCACACTCACATGCATTAGCACCCATACTAGTGCACATACAATCAAATGCATACATGCACAAGTGTGGAGCACACACACATGCAAGAACATACATGCACACACTTTAGCACACAAACACACACACACATGCAAGAACATACATGCACACACTTTAGCACACAAACACACACACACACACACATGAACATATACACAATCAAACACATGCGCACACACAAATGAGCAAGCACACCCATATTCTCATACATGTACCTACAGGCACATATGATCATGCACACATTTATGCACTTATGCATGCACAAACACACACACACTATGCATTTGCATACACACCTACAAACACACTCTCTCTTTCATACACACTCGCACAAACCAACACATGCACACATGCACGCATGCACATGCATGTAGACATAGACACACACACATACTCATATGCAGATGCACCAAAACACATGCACATACATAGATACACACTCACACATACATAGGCACAAACATCTAAACACACACACACAAGTACTTTCAAAAATGCATACACACATGTAAGAGTGTACCCACACACATGCACATAAAAGCACTCACACACTCATACCCACACCTACTCACATGCATAGATGTGCATGCAAGGGACACACAAATAGCACCACATATATGCATGCACAAACACATGTGTGCATGCTAAGACATGCATGCTCACAAACATGCAAGGACACACACACCCACACATGTATGTATTTACATATACATGCACATATACAAAAATGCTCATAGGAAAACATACACACACACACAAACACATGCATAAGCACACACATATGCACACATGCACACACATGCATTCACAAACACATCCAAACAAATAAATGCTTACATGCACACACATTGGCCAAAAAATAGACAAACTATACACACATGCAGACACAAACACACTCACATGAACACATACCTAATAACATATAGCCACACACATACACATATGCACTTGCACATGCACACACACATGTCCAAATACAAAGCACACACATGCATGCTACACACATAAACACACACACTTGCATAAACACAAGTAGATATACACACAAACATACACTCATGCACATACACAATCACATACACACACACATTCACCTACAAGCATAAACTTGCAAGTAGACACACATGATCTCACATGAAAACACTTACACATGAATACAAATTCGATAGATACAAACACACACAATCAAACACACACACATGCATGGACATGCAACCCACACACTTATAGATGCACACACATGTACACACCAACTTGTACACACACACTTAAACACATATAAGAATAACAGTTAAAGGGTGACACAACTAATTAATGATGTAGAAGTAATTATGATGATTTGAAATAGGTATAAAAAATAGTAGAATAAATAATAATTAAAAGAACTCATAGCTCTAATAAACAAGTTGAAATTCGATGCTACTAGATTTGGACTTCTTTGGAGCACTTATAAATTTTTTATGTTAATCCAAATAAAAACATCCCAAAATAATTCCACCAATGGCTAAAGTTGCCTTTTTTTTTTAAAAGCTAGTAATCATAGGAGATGAAAGAGGAAGACAAAACACAGTTGTTGTCAAATTCTACTAGATGGAGTAAGAATCATCTATTCAGAATAACAGTAAAGGTTCCAAATCTAATTATAGTGATATGATTTAGATAATCAAATTGAAAAGTTGGAAGGATAGTGGCAATGATTAGATACTATTCATGAAGGTGGAGGGGCTCTCAGTCGTTCGATTAAGTATTCTGAATGAATGACTAGATGAAAAAAATTGTCCTTAAATGTAGAGGAAAATTTGACCATTCAATCACAAAAATGCATGATTGATTACTACGAACGTGCTAAAGTTTGGAATAAAAGAAATTTGTTTATTTAGTTTTGCATTACAATGTAATGCATGTGATTTGTCCTTAAATTACTTCCTTTACATGTAGTATATAGCCTATTGGGGTTCACTACCCCATGGTACCCTTAGGATGTCATTACCTAAGGCACCTATGTAAAATGTTAAAATGTATCCAACTTAACCTAAGCTAATTACTTATCATTAACGAGTCCTACTTTACTTATTATACCTAATCTATTTCAGGAGTCAAGTCCTAACTTGATTAACCCAACTCGTTTGGAATTCATACCATGACTAATACTTGGGCCTGACCATGACTCAGTTTCAGTTGTTCTTCTGACTTGCTACTCTTCAAGACCCAAAGCCTAGCATTATAGGACACATGCAAAACTTTGGGCTTAGCTTTGATTGGGTGCATAGGCCAAACTATTTTTTAAAATTAAGAAATTTTAGTACTCAAAAGAATTAATTTTAAAAACCAAATGTAACATAATTCATCACTAAGAAAATAAACTCAAATATACATGAATAATGATAATTGTATGTGACATAATTATAAAAAAATAAATTTTTAACATGTTAACCATATAGATATTAAATATAATTCTTTTTAGATTAGCCACTCCAAAAAGGGCATGATTCTTAGCTCAAAAATTAGTAAGTTAAACATTAAATCTTCATTAAATATATATGTTATAATCTTTACTCCAATAATAAAAAATTATTATAGTGCAGATTAAGACTTTATTGAAACAACACTAAGCTCAATATGATGCTAGTAATACTTAGTTTTATTTTGTGATCATCATATCAGAGGTTAAAATAATCTCCCCTTTGAGGATTGTAAAACCAATGCTAAAATTGAACATATAATAATCAAGATAATGTAATATAATACTCAACATTTTAGCCTACCCAGTTTGATAGCCTATACCCTCCTTAAATTATGATTAAGTTTTTTCCCCTTTTTTATAATCATTCAAAGGGGATAATTACACTTAAGATCAATCTAAGTCTATGAAAGACTTAAGTAGCTAATGGCTTCATAAAAATGTCAAGTAATTGGATAAAAGATGGAATAAATAACAATTGAATTACTTTCTCTTACACACACTCTTTAACAAAGTGATGTTGTAACTCTATATGCTTTAGTCTTGAGAGTTGAATAGAATCTATGTTAAAAAAATTCACTTAAATTATCTTAAAAGATTATACTTTATATAAATTCAAAGCCATAATCTAAAAGTTCCTATTTAATCCATTGAAAAAGAGCAACAAACCTACCTACAGTAATGTACTCGACCTCTATTATAGATAGTTTCACATAATTTTATTTCATACTAGCCTAAGAAATTTGTGAACATTCAATTCACAAATATTAGAAGTACTCTTTCTATCAATCTTACTACCAACAAAGTTAGCATATATGTAGGATATCAAATCCAAACTAGCATTTTGATATCATAAGTTTAGAGCCTTAGTACTTATAAGATATTTAAAAATATGTTTGACTATTTATAAGCGTGATTTCTTAAGACTAGCGTAAAATCTTACACACAATCTTACACTAAATATAATGCTAGGCATACTTACAATAAGATATAGTAATGATCTAATCATTCTTGTAAAGAATTTTGTGTCAACAAGCTTTTGAACTTGAAGTAATGGGATTCTTCCATTACTTCAAGTTTTCATAACCAACTTTGTTTAGAAACTTCATCAAATAATTTGAGAAATAAAAGTTCCTTCACTTTTTTGCTTAACTTAAATTCCTAAGAAGAAGGTTAAGTCCTCTATCATACTCATTTTAAATTTAGCTTTTTAATTAAATAAGTAAACTTTACACACATCTCTTTATTAGAAGCTCTAAAGATTATCATCCACATAAACTTGACATATTAATTTACTTTCAACTAAATTTTAAATAAATAATTATTATCTTCCTTACCTCTATGAAAACCATTTATTGTAAGTGAAATGCATAATCTTTATATCTAAGCTCTTGCAGCTTGCTTCAAATGATAAAGTGCCTTCTTAAGTTTGCATATATGAATTAAATTACCATGTATCTTACGTCTAGGGGTTGTTCAGCATACCCTTCTTCATTTATACATTTATTTAAAAGTATATTTTTAATATATATTAGGTATAATCTAAATATTTTAAGGTGCACATAAGTATGTAAAATCTTATTTCCCTTAAGTCTAACTATAAGAGCAAATGTCTCATCTATATATGCTCTTTTAACTTGATAATAACTTTTAGTTATTAATTTAGCTTTATTTTTAATAACTTTGGCATTTCTATGTGGCTTATTATTGAACATCCATTTTGTACCAATGATTATTTTATCATTTGGCTTAGGTATAAGATCCATAAATTTATTTCTCTAAAATTGCATCACCTCTTTATTCATTACAATATTCTAGGTCTAATCTTCAAAAGTAGTTTCTATAAAATTTGGTTCAAATCATAATAATGATCATTAGAATTCCTTAATTTCTTCTCAAATTTTTCTCTTCTTTTTTTCGTTTCATTAATTTTAACAACATTCTCTAATTTTTCATCTCTATGACTTAAATCTTATAATTCATGAAGTTGATCATCTTGATGATAATTAATGGATGCTTTAAAAAGAGATTTATCAAATTTAACATGGATTATTTCTTCTAAAACAAATATTCTCTTATTATATATGCTAAATATTGTACAAGTGAGTATCTTAAAAGGTTCTCTATTAGACTTCGCATCGAAGTTATCTAAATCCATTTTTTTATTATTTTAAATGAAATATTTACACCCAAACACATGAAATGGGATATCTTAGGTTTCTTATTATAAAGTAATTCAAAAGAAAAAAATTTCTAACAATGTCTACATATTATTCAATTAAAAAAATAATAGACAATATTAACTACCTCAGCTTAAAAATACTCCAAAACACTATACTCATTAAGCATACATCTTATCACATTTAGTAAGGTTCTAAACTCTCTCTTAATTGCACCATTTTGTTGAGGGTTCATAGGTGAAGAAAATGCATGCAACTCTATTTTTATATAAAAATCATTAAACAATTTATTCTTGAGTTCTTCGTCATTATCACTTCTAACAAAGACTAACCTAAGATTATGCTCTTTTTTAGTCATAACAAACAATCTCACAAATATTTCAAAATCTTTATTTTTATTTTTAACAAAAAGAACCAATATAAACCTAATGAAGTCATCTACAATTATAAACCCATATTTGCTTTTACCTAACCTCTCAAATTGAATAGGATCAAATAGATCTAAATGAATAAATACTAACACTTCCTTAGCAATAAGTTTTTAGGTGGTTTAAAACTCACTTTGATTTGTTTTCCTAATTAACATTAAAGATATAATTTATTACTTGACCAACTAAGGTTTAGCAAACTACTAATTAGGTTAAACTTTAAATGTTCTTTAAAAAAATACTTAAGTGACAAAATCTTCTATACCATAAAGTAGAATTATTATCATGTGATGTAAGATATTCTGGACTACTATCTTTAATGATGTACAAAAATAAAATGTATGTTTTATCTTGTCTATATCTAATGCTAAGTGGACGACAATATTTACTAATAATGCATTTCTTTTTATTAAATAAAATGATAAAATTTGAATCACATAATCAACTAATATTAAGAAGATTATATATTAAATCTCATGCAAAGAGGACCTTTCTTATAGAAGTGTGTGAATTGCTCATAGCTCTAATTCTAATCACTTTCTTCTTGGAGTTGTCACCAAGAGCAAATCAAACATTTTTTTAACGTGGAGGAACATGCCTATAAAACAAATCGAACATTCGTTTTTAGGACTCAAACCTTCTTGGATCCATATGTCTTAACTTGATCATTATTTAAATTATTATTTCTAATCCTATAAATCTAGAAGATTTGTTATCAGCAACGTTTCTAAATTTCTAATAAGTTGAAATATATCAAATTGTTGTGTAATAGTTGTAATTACACTTAGAACAAAATAATATTTAACATTTCTTACATAACCAATCTTATGAAAAAAAAGTCCTACAATGAACATGTAAATTTTTAAAATTAGTTAATTCTCTAACTAAGCATGTTTTTTTAATAATAATAGAGGCTTTTTCATCTCTTTTAATCTTTATCACCTATAAATAATTAGTATTCAACTTATTCAAATGTTCATAGAAGCTTAAATAGTTTTTATGTTCTTCTTTTAATTCAAGATATTTAGAAGCCAATTTTTTTATTTCATGAAAACATTAATATACTATTCTTCATAATAAACCATAGAATGAGATGAAAAAGGAGTAAAAGGAATACTTCAGCAACTAATTATATGATAGGAACACTATCCTTTGTTGTACGACTAATCAAACTCTCCATATCTTCATCACTAGAAGGAGAACTATCTGATTCATCCCATGATATCATCATAGCTTTCTTCTTTTTTTCTTTTTGAAGCTTCACAACTCTCTCATTATAGTGAGGACAATTAGGTCTTATATACTTAGGTAATTTACATTCATAACGAATTATTTCTTCATGAGGTATTATCTTTCCCTTTTATTTCTTAAACTATCTTTCCCTTTTATTTCTTAAACTATCTTTCCCTTTTTTTTTCTTATTGTTATCAACTCATTTATCTATATTTTTTATTATATAATCTAGATAAAGCTTTTCAAATCAAAGTTACCTCACTTTGGATGGAGATATCTGAGTTTGTAGAACAATTGACTATAAAGGCTATCAATGTTTTCCTTCTTTTTCCTTTCTTTTTTGACCACAACGTCTTCATCCCTTCTCTTATAAGCTCAACTTCATTGTTAAAAGCTCACCCAATAACTTATATAAAGTCATAATCAAAATATTTTATGTTGTTTTCAACATCATCACTAATTGATCATGTTATTAAGGAAGAGCACAAAGAATCTTCCTCACTTATTCACCAATAAAAAACTCGTTGCCAATGTTAAATAACCTATTAATAATATTTGTAAATCTTATAAAAATAGTTTTAATACTTTCATTCATATTCATCTAAAAGAATTCATTCTATTAAACAAACATGTTCATTTTAGTCTACATAACTTGAGAAGTACCTTTATAAGTAACTTCAAGTTTAGACCAAATCTCATTTTCCACTTTCAAGTTCTTGATTTGATTACATTTGGTTACTTAAAATCACAACACAAAATAAGAATTTTTTTGAGTTCTGTGTTTCTTCTCTGGAGTGAGTTCACTTAATAGTTTTCTCACTTTTTCTCTACCAATAGTCTTAGTAAAAAAACTCATATATATTTTCAACAATATCCCAAATTTTCAAATCAATGAATTCTAAAAATAAATGCATAAGGTTTTTCCAATAAAGTTAAAACTCGTCTTTGAACAAAATTGGTCAAAGTGACGAAGGACATACAAGTGCACACACATATGCACACACACACACACATACATACACACACATACAAACAAATGCACACAAGCATACAAATGCAAATGCCCACATGCCAACAAACACATGCACATAGACACACAAGTGCACAAACACACATACGTGCAAATGCACCACATGAACGCACACATACCTTTACTCTCACACACAGACACATGCACATGCACAAACAAATAAATATGCACAAGCACTCACATACACGGAGTCATAAAAGTACTCACACACAAACATGTAGGCACGCAAACACACGCACATGCACATTCCTATGCACACATACACATTCAAGTATGCACACACCCATAACCAATTATGCTCACACACTCATGCAAACAAATACATATAAGCACACATGCATGTAAAAACACAAACACATGCATAAATACATACATGCACTTATGCACACACACAGACAAACACACACTCATGAGCACACACACTCACACATTCACATTAATGCATTAATGCACACAGACACACACATGCACAGACAGACACACACACTTGGATACACATGCACACATACTCACACCTATGCACTTGCACACACACACACACATGCACACACTCATGCATGCACACATATGTGCAAACTCATGGACATCAACATGCACATGCCCGTGCATAAATATTTAAACACAAACACACACATATGTGTCGACAAGCACATGCACATACACAGGTATACACACAAACACACATGCACATGTACACATGCATGCATAAGAAAATATAGAAACATGGATGCACATATGCATGAATACATGCACGCGCACATGTGGATGCACATCTGTAGACATATCCTTGCATGCGCCCATGCACACACACACACACATACCTGTGCACATACACATGCACATGTACCCACACACACATGAACACACTCTCACATTCACATATGTGTGTTCTTTAACACACCCACATGCAGACAAACACAAGCAAGTATGCATGCACACACACATGCACATGCACACACCCACACACATAAACAAATACATGCACCTACACACTCACTTATACATAGATATATGAGAGAGCACACACACACACATATGCTTGCATTAACACATGCATAAACAAACACCAACACACTCATGTCTCCACAGACATGCATGAACACATGCACACACAAAAACACATACAAATGTATGCACACATGACAAGCACGTAAACACCCACACACACATGTACAAACTTGCAAGAGCATAACCACATACCCCCATGCACACACATACACACATCAGCACCACACACATACAAGAATGCACATGCACATACAAGCACACATACAAACAAATGCAAGCATATAGAGATGCATATGAGCACACACACACTAGAACATGCACTTGAATATACACATGCACCCATACCCAAAAACATGTTGACATTCACAAATAGCACATACATGGACACACACACAAATTCCTTTGCATGTGCACACACATGCACTCACACATACATGCACAAACATAGATGCACACACACACATACACATGCACATGAACTCCTATGTGCACATGTATACACACACATTCAAGCACATGCAAAAGTACACACTCAAGAATGCTCACACATAAACAAACTCACATAAGCACACATGAATGCACCTATATACACAAGTACACACACATACACACATACACCCACATGTGCATGCATACACACACGCATGCACATGCACACAAACACATGTACATACATATGCACACAAACATGCACCCACACATGCACACACACATGCACTCATGAGCATAGAAACTCACACTTATGGACAAATACATGGAGATGCACACACATACACACACACACATATGGACACATACCCACAAACACACACATAAGCACACATATTCGCAAACACATACACATGCACACGTACACTTTTGTATATGCTCTAACACACTCAAAGGTATATATATAAGCACACAATAATGGCCACACACATGCACACACGCACAAGCACACACACATAAACACATGTGCACACATGCACAAGCATAATCACGTACATGCATATGCACACATGAACACACACATGTGCATGAATGCATACACATACACATAATCATGTATACACAAATGCATATTCATAGCAACACACACTCACAGGACCACACACACATGCATCAATATGCTCTCACACATAATGGAGCACACACAAACTCACACATGCACACAAATGCAATAACATGCACAAACATAGTCACACACATGCACACACAGGCACATGTAAACACAAAAAGGCACATGCTTGCAAACACACGCACACACCTATGCACACAAACATGCAAACAAATAAGCACATATATGTGCAAACAAATAAGCACACACACATGCACATGCACATACACACATGTACACTCACATACACTAACATAGAAGCACACACATATGCATAATAAAATACATGCACACAAGCATACACAAACTCACACATACACGGATGTACTTACACATACATACCCTCATGCATGCATACACACACACAATCACAACACAAACACTCACATAAATGAACACATGCAAACACACATACATACACACATGTCTACAAACACACACAAATGCATGCAATCATATGCACACACAAACACACACACACACATACAAACCCACACACATACTCTAGACACACGCTTGTTCACATGAACACACACACATACAAAAACCCACACACATGTGTGTAGGTCTATGTGTGTATGCATGCTATGCATGCATGCACAAAGTCACACATGCACATGCACACCCAAACCTACACACCTACATGCACACATTCATCCAGATACACAAAACACAAGCACACATAGTACACACACATACGAACACATGCCCCATGCATGCACACATAAATATATACGCACAAACAAATGCACACACATAAGAAAACACACACAATCATACATGCATATGTTCACATGCGAGGAAATGCACACTATTGTACACACATGTGCATGCAAATGGACACACATACACACACTACCTAGGTAAGTAGACATGTATGCAAACTCATGCTTGCACCCACATAGATGCACACATAAGAACACATGTGCACACACATACACACACTCACATAAACATATACACACAAACACGCATATATAAACATGCACACACATGCACATGCACAAACAAGCACGCTCATGCAAATACGCAAGCATAGGCACACACCCATAAACATAGGTTCATAGACGTGCACATACACAAACTAAAATGCACAAAAATGTATGCACAAAAATACATGCACACTCACACATAAAAACATACAAATACACACACAAGCCCATACAAATACATATGCACAAGCTTGTACAAAAGCACATGCAAGCATAGACACACCTACACATACACATGTACATAGATACATCTGCACATGCACATATATAGATACACATGCACACATTCACACAAAGACACATGCATAAACACACACATATACACTTGCACAAGTGCATGTATATGTGCAAAAAATGCACAAGAGCACATGTGCATGCTTACACACAAATAAAAACACATTCATACACACACATACACAAACATACACACACATAGATACATCCACACACATAGATGCATCCACACAGACACATACACAAACACACTAGTATTCATATGCAATCAAGCACAAGTGCACACGCACACACACATTCATACACATAACTACACATACACAAATATCAAAACACATGCATGCTTGCATACATACATGCACACACATATGCACACATGCACTCCGACATGTACACACATGCATGCTTGCATACATACATGCACACACATATGCACACATGCACTCAGACATGTACACACATGCATATACAAATGCACACACATACGTTTACACACATGCATGCACACATACACAAATGCTTATAGGAAAATAGATGGACATAAACACATGCACATACATGCATGTGTGCACACATGCACACACACACACACATGTACACACATGCACACCCACAAATACATATACATGCATATATGCATGCACACATATGCATGCATATGGTCACAAAGATGGCCACACATACAGATGCACAAATGCCCACATAGCACACATGCACATGCACATGCTTGCAAACCCACATATTCACACATACGTCCATAAACATATACATACACACCCACCCACTCTCGCACGTGTGTGTATGCACATGCATGCATGTACACATGGAAGCTTGTACTCAAACATGCTTAAAAGAATGTATAATGACACACGCCCACACAAACCAACACAAAGAAATGTACATGCACTCACACATATATAACAATGCACAAACACACGCATGAACACACATGTTCATGCACACACACACATGCACATGCATGTTAATGCACAAAACAATAAAAGTAAATTAACAAACATGTAGACACACATATGCATGCAAATACATACATGCACACATATACAAATATGCATAATCATACACAAATGCACTTGCACATGCATAGACACATACAAACACACACATGTACGCACAAGTGCATACACACACACACACACATGTATATTTAGTTACAACGCACACATGCACAGTCACATACACCTGAACACACACATAGGTGCACACACATGCACACTCATGCACAAACATATATGCACATATCTATGCACCTGTGCACACACACACATAAAACAAGTACAAACATGCACAAACACACATGCATGCAAAAGTACAAACACATGCACACACATACACTAACACAATCACACATACACACACACATGCACTTATTCACACAAGAACACAAATGCACAAATGCACTACACACAAATACACACTCACACATATGCTTGCATGTAGACTCACACATAAATGAACACACAAACACACAAGTGTGAATGCAAACACACACAAAAGTGTGCTCAAACACATACATGCACAAGCAATAACATATACTTGCAAATACACTTACACACACACATATGCACAAACATATGCATACAAATGCATGCACACACAAGCACACACAAAAACACTCACATAGGCACACTTATATAAACACGTGCATACTCATGCAGAGGCAAGCACATGTATGCACATGCATATGCACACAATTGCACGCACAAACATCCACACATAGGATGACACAAACACATGCACACCCATATGTACACACATGAACATACATATGCACACACCATACTCATGCATGCATGCACATGCTCACACACATGTGGACCCTAACAAACAATCCCAACCATGCACATATTTTTAAACACACACACTTGCACACACTCATACACACATTTTTTAGAAGAACACAGAAATACACACACACACATGTATGCAATTACATATGCACATCCACACGTGCATGCTCGCACATCCAGATAGAAATGCAAAAATACACACATACATTCACACACTCAAGCAAGTACACATAGATGTATACACATATGCTCACATGCACCTACATAACAACATGAATAGTTGAATGCACACAAACATATAGGCACGTCTGAATGCACACCCATGTACACACACTTACCCCCATGCATATAGCCCTACACACACTCAAGCCTATGCATAAACACACACATAACCACAAAGATGCATGCACACACAGACACAAATACACACACCCATTCATGCACACACATGTTCAAACATACACTCACACACACACACACAAACATACATGCATAGATGCATGCACATGTCCACACACGCATATAGACATGAACATGCACACAAGCACACAGACATACAAGTGCACCAAAACACATACACAGCAACACACATGGGCACACATGCTAACAGCTCACATTCTCACCAAAAAACACATAAACATGGTCAGACACATGCACACACAAAACACTCACACACACGTGCAACCATGCACATATAGGCACGCACAGACACACACACACACACACTCACACATATACTCACTCACACGCACATGAACACATACACACACGTGCATTATAAATATACATATGAGCTAAGCTATACACACACATGCACAAACACATGCACACACACAAGCACAAACACACACACACATACACATATACACATTATTGTACACATGACATGCACACAAACATAGACACACATAAATCCATGCACATTTATGTGCACATAAATACATGCATGCAACACACACACACATGCAAGCACACATGCCCAAACTCAAAGGCACATTCACACATATATGCACACATCCATGCACACACATAGACACTCAAACATGGATGCATACACACACAAACACAGGCATTCACACCCACACACATACACACACATAAACACTCAACATAGGCAGGCACACACACACCCAATAGAAAATGTACAAATACAATCACAAACATGCATGCAAATTCACACATGCATACACACACATGTGCTCATGCACATACACAAAACCAAGTACATACACCTACCATTCACACACATAGGAACGAACACAAGACCAAATGCACACACATATGTAAACAAGTATACACTTACGCATGCACGTATGCACCCATGCACACACGTGCACATATATATACACATGGACACTCACATGCACACCTACCTACACGGAGTGGCATATGCACACACACACACATGAACATGAACATGCACAAGGACACACACAAGCCCAAGCATACGCACATGCACACATGCATGCACAAACACACATAGTAATAAACACAAAATCAAAGACACACATAAGCAAACAAGCACGTACACACACACACACATGCACAAGCACACACATAGGAGCATCGATGGACACACATGCACACATGTACACACACACACATGCACAAGCACACACTCAAACTCACACACACAAGCATGCATGCATGCACACACACATACAAAAAAAAGAACATGCATTCACATATGTGCACACACATATGCATGAATCCACATACTTGAACATGTAGACATACATGCCCAAATGCACAAAAACACATGCATGCACTACTACAAATACACACACATGCACTGATACAAAAATGCAATCACATGCACTCACAAACAAAGGCACATACATCCATTCACAAACATACATGCAAATGCAAACACACAAAGACGTGCACTCATGAACTTTTTTGCATGCATGCGAATGCTTGTAGATTTGGACACACACAAATATGCATAGGCATGCACACATACACTCACATGCAAAAACATGAACACACATACAAACAAACAAATAGATTCACACTCATACAGTTGTATGCACACATGATGCACACGCAAACACACACATGTGCACGCACATGCAAACACTCATGCAAACACATGCCCACACTAATACACATGCATGCATGCACACTCACGCCTGCACGCAAACACACAAGCAAGCACAAACCTGATCACACACACAAATGGTCACATATACACAAAACATACACACATGCAACCATACGACCCACACACATGAATGCACACAAACATGCACACACATGCTCATGCATACATGTGTGCTCACACAAACTCACACGGAACCCTACACGTGCACATATACATCATGCACGCATACATACACACATGCATAGGCACAAACATACACATTAACAAACACATGCATTTACACACACACACACTAACACATGCAAATGCACACAAACACATGCAAATACACACAAACACATGCATACACACACACACACATAGGCACACACATGTTCCCTCACACATAGATAAGTACATAAGCACAAATGTATGCACACACACACACAAATACTCCAACCCATATGCACATGTGCATGTGCATACAAGTACACACACATAGACCCTCCTGCATGGATTCATATACACATGGAAAAACACATGTGCACATATGAATGTGAATACACATTTGTACACACACATGTACACATAGATGCACTGTCACATACATGCACAAACATATATGTACCCACACATATGCTTGATGCATGCACCTATCCACACATAAGGAATTATGCACATATACAAACACACAAACACTCACATACATGAACAAGAACACACACATATATCCACACACACTTATGCATGCACTTACATACACACACACACAAATGCACACACCATGCATATACACACAAATACATATGCATGCATAGATGCACTTGCACTTAGACACACACACACACATGTACACACATGCACATGCATAACAACATACACACCCATACATACACATGAATCCAACAACACACATTGACACAAACACAGACACACAAGCACAAACACACAAGTGCACATATGTGCATGCATGTACTCACACACACACTCAGTATGTGCACATTCATGGATGCACACAAACACACAAAATCACACACATGCATGTAATTCACACATAAACATGTACACACTTGCTTAGGCATGCACACAAATGCACACAAGCACACACACATATTCATGCGTGCATGAACATGCACCCTCATACACATACATACGTAAACCCATGCATGCTATTATGCACACCCACCTACACACACATACACACACAAGCAAGAACACAAACATACGCATGAATAGATTCACCTTAAGACACACAAACCCATGCATGCAACCATGCACATAGAAGCACAAAAACTCACATGTGCATATGCACACATGCATGCATAAGCATGCATGCACATATAATCATACACATGCAAAAACACCTGCACAATGACACAAATACATATGTGCATACAAACATATAAAGACACACATAAAACACACCAACACACATGGATAAACACACACACATATTTACATGCACATGTAAATATGTGCATGCCCACACATACTATAATGTACTCACATGCACAAAATAATCCACATACACATATATGCACACACATGCATGGAGACACACTCAAGCATAGGCACACAAGCATTAACATGCAGACACACACACTAGCATGTATACATGAATGCATGTACTCATGTGTAGGAATCTATAAACATGCACAGATGTATACATTCTCACACAAACAAGTACACACATGCTTGCACACTCATAAAAATGTATACACATGCATATGCAAACAAACACACACAAACACTCACATACATACATGCATGCACACCCATGCATGTTCATGCATACACATGCAAACAAAGATGCATAACCACATCCATAAGCATGTGTACATATAGACACACTCACACACAGCACACATAATACACACAACATGCTCATGCATAGGTGCACCCTCGCACACGCATAATCATACACAAACATACACATGCAAACAAACATGCACACATATACATGCACATGCACACACACACATGCACATGCACACTTGCATGTACCCTCGCATGCACACAAAGAAAACACCCATACATACGTAGACATACACACATATATACACACACTCACACACACATACATGCACACACAAACACACATGCATAGACACATGTACATGCATACTCACATGCACACACATGCTCGTACAGATCAAAATACACCCCCTCACTTGCACACACCCATACTTACAACTATGTATATACACAAACACAAACATATATGCACACACATTCATGCATGAATAAACAAATGCACCCAAACATGCAAGCACACATGCACACACACACATAAACTTTCATAGACCTATTCATGAATACACTCAAAATATGCACAAGCACATTGACAAATGCATGTACACATACTCATGCACATACTTAGAAACATAGATGTGCTCATGCACACATACTCACATATAAAGACATGCAAACACATATACATACACATGCCCACATGCACACAAACACACACATGCTAAAATACACTAACTCACACATTGATACACACACATGCACACTCATAAATGCATGTAGACAACATATAGATGCACACGCACATAGATGTATACACAAACATACACGCACATGTGCACATGCATGCACACATACAAACACATGAACATGCACATGCATATACACACACATACACGAGCACACACATACACATACACACATGTGCATGCATGCACACACACACATAAAAGTATGCTTAAGAATACACACATGCACACACAAACAAACATAAATCCACACACATCCACACACATGAACATTAAGATACACCAACACACACAAACATGCATGCAAGTTTAGGCACACATAGATACATGCACATATGCATGTACACACACATACACACATACATACATACTCATATAAACACCCACACACACACACGTGTAGGCACTCACACATGAATGCACATGCTGATGCATACATGCAAAAACACATACTTTCTTGTGCATGTAAACACAAAGATAGACACACATACACATAAATGCTTGCATGGCACAACCTTATGCATGCACACACACCCACAAATATACATGCACACACATGGACACTTGTACCTACACACACACATAGAAACATGCATGAACACACACATGCATGCACTTAGTGACATGTACACACACATGCACATACACAAACAAAAAAGCATATATGCACACATAAACACACACAAGCATGCACAAATGCACGTGCATAAAGACACACATGCACACCCATACTCATGCACACATTCATATATGAGTGCATATAGTGCAAGCACACGCAGACCACATGAGCACACTCGTACACATGTATAAGTACACATTAACATGCAAACACCTACACACACACAAATTCAAAAAATACACACGTATGCATGCTAACACCCATAAAGACATGCATTCATGCACACACACACACACAGAAAAAGAATGCACACAAATATGCACTAACATAAACACCCATATAGGTAGAAAGACACACATACACACACATGAACACACCCACACAATCCCACATATATGTGTGTGCACATACACAAACAAAAACATATGCATATGCACAAGCACATGCTCGTGCACACCTAATCACACTCAAACGCAATCACATTCATGTAATTGCACACACATCTACACACTTGTGAAAACACACACACACCCACACACATGAACACACATGCACACACACACATACATATGCATGCATGCATGTATGCAGACCTATACACTGACATGTGTTTGCATATGCTCCCAACGATGGCCATACACACACGTGCATAGATGCTTACACAATAGACACAAATGCCTAGACCTAGGAATAGGCATATTCACACATAGAAAAATACATGCACACATAGATAAACACACACACCCACCCACACTCATGCGTGCATGCATGCATGTACACATGCAAACATGTACTCATGCATGCTTGAAAGAATTTACAACGACACACACCCTCACAAAAAAATTCACATGCACACACACACACCCCACCATGCACACACAAACAAACACATGTATACACACAAGTTCTCATGCTCATGCACATACATGAAAAGAACATGCACATGCAAACACACATGCTAGCACAATGAACAGCAAAAGTAAATGCTCACACATGCACATACAAACACAAATGCACACACATACAAATATGCATACTCAAAAACACTTGCACTTGTACTTGCATAGACACACACAAGCACACACAAGTATGCACAAGTGCATACATTAACATGCACATGCAATCATATATGCACACACATGCACACTCATGAACACCCACACAAACACCCATGTGCACACACATGCATACTCATGCACAAACACATGTGCACACACATATATACATAAACACAAACATGTACACATGTACCTGCTTGCAAAAGTATAAACTTATACATATGCACAAAAATAATCACAAATATGCACATGCACAAACACACACAAGAACACAAATGCATGCATACAATTGCACACATGGACTACAAATAAACACGCATGCACACACTCACATACATACACAAATGTTTGCATGTAGATACACAAACACATGCACATACATGCAAGTGTGAATACAAACACACACACGAAAGTGCACACACTTAATTACATATGTGCACCAACACACAAACACATGCACATATACATGTAAATACACCCACAGCCACACACACATTTGCATAAACATGCCCATACAAATGCATACATACAAAAATACTCACACATGTATAGTTATACACATGTGCACACCCATGGATAGACATGCACATGTATGCACATGCACGCACACACACACATGTAACAAACCCCTACAAATAGGCTTGCACACACACATTCACACTCATATGCACACACACAAGCACACACATGCACACACGCACACAAGCATATTCATACACATATGCACATGCTCACACATACATGGTCCCACATAAACACAAGCCAAAGAAGCACAGATGTAGACGCACACATCTGTACACATTTTTATAAGCACACAAACAAATGTATACACACACATACGTATGCACCTATATATACAGATACACACATGCACATAAAAACACATAAACACACACACTTGAGCAAGTACACATAGATGTATACACATAATCTAACATGCACACACACAACCACACGTACAATTGCATGTCCAGACAAACACACAAATATGTCCAAATGCACACATGTATGCATACACACATGCATAAGCTCACACACATGGACTATATCTATAAAGATGGACAAAGGTTCAAATGCACAAGGAACATTGTGCACTCGCATGCCCACACATACACATACACATACATGCACATAAACACATACACTCGTATACACAAAAGCACACACACACACACACCAGCATACAAACACAAATGCACACACACGTACACACACATATGCATGCACACATATGCACATGCAAAAACATGCACATGATCACATAAAGACACACTCACACATGCCCTATCACATGCACACACACATGTACACATGCACCTGTGCACACACACATAATAACATGAACACATACTCACACAATCATGCACGCACACTCCTACAAGCAAACAGGCACACACACTTGCACACACAACACAAACACACATGTTTAGATGTAAGCACACATGTGCATGCATGCACACACTCGTGCGTTCATGTACACATGCACACACACACGTGTATGCATGCACATACACATGCACACAAGGACAAGTGGACAAGTACCCAAACACATGCACCTGCACACACACACATATACATATGCACATACATACACATACACAATTACAAGCACACTTAGACATGGACACACACACATGTACGATCTTGCATATGCTCACACAAGTTAAAATACATGAATATGCACACATATGCATTCACATACACAAAAGATAGACATGCACACACATAGGCACTCAAAAACACAAACAAGCACATGCATAAATAAATGGATACACATGCATAGGCACACACATGCTCAAACACACCCATACATAGATGCACAAACTAACACAAGTGAATATTCAAAAGCACACACACTCAAAGGTGCACATTTGATTCACATTCATACACACACACATATGTGCATGCATGCACATACATTTCCACATGAATGCATGCACGCATGCACAAACACACCCAAACCCACACATACACACACATGAACACACGTACGTGCATGCAAACCCATAGACACATCACCCCACACAAATATACACATAAACATGTATGCCAAGGTATACACACACAAACACACATACTTGAACAAACCATGTACATGCTCGCACACATTCAAAGACAAGTAGACACATAAATGCATGTGCAAAACCAAACATATAGAAAAACACATACACATAAGAATACACATACACATACACATACAAGCACCCACAAAACAACACATGCATGCATGCACACAAATATGAGCACATAAAGACACACATGAGTACAGATGCACATATCCTCACACACATGCATGGACACAGACATGTGCATACAAAGGCACATGCACAAACACATGCATACATAAGCACAAACTTTCACACATACACAAAAATGCATAAAAAATATGCACACACTTACAAGCATTTGCATGGGTGCACACACATGTGCACAAGCACATAGAAGGGCATGAATAGATATGCACAAATATACACACATGTATGCAAGCATGCACTCACATCCATATGTAAACACATAAACAACACGTAAGCAATCATGCACACACATATGCTCACATGCACACACACATGCATGCACACATGCTCACGTACACACACATGTGCACACATATACATGTACACACACACACACTCACATATATGAACAAAGATGCAAATGCACATATACAAACAAACATGCACACACCTATGCACACTGATACCCATGCACATACAAACACACACATCTACATGCATACAAACAAACATAATGACATATGCGCAAAAATGCACATATGCACACATACACACATGCTCTTGCACACACATACATGCACATGCACATACACAAAGACATGACCATGCATAAACAAGCACATAAACATGCACACACACATAGATGTGCACACAAATATAGTGTGTGTACACACATGCTTGTGCACACTTATCACTTGTACACACACTGATGCATATACCGATACAAAAAAACACACGCACATGCACACCCACATGTAAGCACACATGCCCACATACACCCCAATACATGCACAAATATGCTCACACATAGATATCTATGTATACACATATGCATCCACAGACATTCGTACACATGCCCATGCATATACCCGCACACACACACACATATATACACCAATAGTCACTCACTCTCTTTCACATGCACACGCATACTAACATGCAAACATAAGTATAGACACACACATTTACACACACTTGCATACACATATGCATGAACACATGGACATTTATGTAGGAGCACATGCTCCACTAATGCACACACGCAAGCACACATTCATGTGCACACACAAATACACATACATAGGTACGCACAAACACACATTCCCACATGCACATCCACACACACACCGACACATATATGCACACAAATGCACATACATGCATTGACATGCACACACACAGACATGCACGAACATACACACATACACATGTTCACTTGCATGTACAAATTCTTAAATACACACACAAATACTTGCAAATATATGCACATGCATAGACACACATGCCAACACTCACATCCATGAACAAACATGCACACAGACAAGAACATGCTCATATAAAAGCATAAACATAAACACAAACACATACACACACACAAACACATACACACACACAAACACATACACACACACAAAAACATGTTCACACATACATGCACAAACAAAAAGTTACATGTATACCCACGTGCATACACACATGTGCATGCAAATGGACACATGCACATACACACACATACACCCTCGCACATAAAAAAATTTGTACACAAACACATGCACATTACCATGCATACACATAAGCACACACATGCACACACACACACACACATGCAAACATATGCACATCCTTGCACATGGAAGCACACACACCTAGACACATGCACATGCACACACGTGCGCATATGCATACACACATTCACATGCACACACATACTTGCACTGCAAAGTACACCCCCATGCACACATACACCCAACATACCTACACAACCACACACATGCACACATGCATGAATGCACACACATACATAAATGGACACACATCAACAACCTTTATATAAGCATGCTTGCACACACAGATGCACATGCTCACACCCATAAACCAACACACATGCACATATACACACACACACACACGCATGTACACAAATGCACGTGTATAACCATATACCCACACACACACAGATACATGCATGCATACACATACACTAAAAAACATTTATGTACACAAATACACACCCACACATTCGCATACCTACAAACACACACACATGCAAACACACACAATCTTACACATAAGTGCATATGGATAAGCATGAACACATATCCACACACACACCTATGCTTATGCACAAATGCATAAATTTTCATATCACAAATGTACATGTACTTACATGAGCATGCACCCACATGCTTACATGCATAACTCACATGCACACACATGCACAAACACACACATGCACCTGCACACACCCACCAACACACACACATGCATGCTTGCACACACATAGTCACAAATGCACACACATTTGCACACACGCATGCACCCACACACACAATAACACCCACACACATGCACAAAGCCACAAACAACCACACTAACATCCAAATACTCACCCACACATGCATATGCATTTGCACACACACATACATGCCCATTTGTACATGCACACATGCATAGTAAACACACACACACACACATGCATATGCACATGTAGATGTAAATACATGCACATACATGATGTGCACACACATGCACATAAATGCTTATGCACACACACCTACACACATGTACACACACTCCTACACACTCACAAACACATGCACACACATGCACACATGCATCTATGCACACAAATATGCATGCACACACATACATGCATATGCTCACAAAGATGCCTACACTAATACACATGTATATTCGCACATACAAAAACACATGCATGCTCATATAGCACACATATACTACCTACAAATAGACTTACACAAACACAGATACATACATGCACACAGAGACACAAACACTAATCCACAATCACACTTGCATGTACGCATGCACAGGCATTAAGTGCTCATGCACGCAAGTACGTACACATGCTCTCAAGCACATACAGGCTCGAATGCATGTACAACTACACACACCCACACACACACACATGCATAGGTACATAAACATAGGCACATGAAGAAAAACAAGTAGATACACAAACACATGCATTAACACATGAACATGCTCATATATATACACAAACACACATGCATACACATGAAAATGTATAATCAAACAAAAATAAATGCCTATATGTGTACACACAAAAACATGCACACAAACACATGCATGCACATGCACATGAATGAACACCCATGCATAGTCATGCAAATATGCATACACATAAACACATACAACTACACAAACACACACATAAATGTATGAATGCTCACACATATAAATTCACAAGCACAAACACACATACATACACATGAACACAATCATTTGCATATACATACACACACCTTTACAAACACTTGCATACACACAAATACATTCACACACAAATACATGTACTTGCACATGCATAGCCATGCAGACAAGTGCAGACATATGCATATTCATGCACATGCATATGCAAGCACACACACATGTAAAACAAAACAGACTTGTACAAAGACATGCACACACACACACATGAACACACACATGTAAACACATAAGTTCACATGCACATGCACACACTGAGGAACACACACATATGAACAAATACAAGCACATACAAATGCATAGATAATCACAAACGTGCATGCACATCTAAGCACATGCACATGCATAGGCACTTATAGATGCACATGCTTGCACACTAACCCACTCAGAAATGTACCCTAGTATGCACACACATACATACACACATACTCAAATGCAAAGACATATGCACATAAGTACACACACACATACACATGTATAAACACGTACACATGTACACATGTACAAAAGCACAAACATAAACATGCACACACACTGACACACATAAAACCGTGCATATAAAGATGCACCCACCCACATGCACACACACACACAAACATGAACACAATCATAGGCACAAATGCACACATGCACAATGTGTTAAGATTCATGCATGTACTCACACACATACACTCATATGTGTATGTAAATACACAAAAAGAATCATACACACACATGCAAATGCACATGAATGAACACATGCTCACATGCACACATATGCATACACACAAAGGCATGCAAGCACATACACATATACATACTAAAGCACTCACACACACATGCACACAAAAGCACACACACACATAAGCACACATATGCATCAATATAATTGCACACACACATACAAGAACATGCACAAACATACACACACACACATGCTCAACAATGGCACAAATGCACATGCAAATGCACGCACATGCACACACGCACACAGGTACATGTACCTGTGCACATCAGCTTACACATATGTTCATGTGTACACACACAAACAAGCACACCAACTCACCAACACACACGCACACATACTAGCACACACTCATAAACATAAGCACACACATAACCATGGACACATGCAGATGCATACACACATGCAAATACAAGTAAAAACACACATTAAAATGGACACACACACGTATGCACACATGCCTATGCACACATGCATGCCCATGAAAGCATGTCTGAACACACAAACATACATATATATGTACACACACTTTAGCATATACTAACACATGTGTAAATATATGTACACATGCACCCATATAGATAGGTGCACACATATACAAGCACACACTCATACACGAATGCACAAATGCACACAAACATGCACAAGAACACACACATGGACATACATACAGCCATCTGTGATTGCACACACACACACACTCACATTCCATATGCACACACATGCACTAACACACACACATGCACACATGAACACAGATGAAGAAATACTTACACACATGTAGAAATGAATGCACACATATGCTGATAAGGTGCATAAAGATGCCTAACAAACACAGACATACACACACACACATAGGCATGCACACTTACACACATGTACATACACATGCACATACACACACATCAATATGCAAACACAAATATATGCATAAGCAAACACACATTTATGCACACACAAGAATACCTACATACATACATATGCACACATAAGCAGAGCCACACACACACACACACACATAGACACAAACACACAAAGGTACCTACACACATGGTTGTTGACAAGAACATGCTTGCACATACAAATGCATGTGCACACACACTCGCACAACCACACATGCACAAATGCACATGCATATGTATACACATCAGCACATACTTCTAGGGGTACACACACACATGTAGGAATGCACACATGCATAAACATAGACTTAGATACATATTCATACAAGCATACACCTAGATGCACAAATACAGATGCACACACATAGAAACATTTACACACATGCAATATATACACACAAATACATAAACACACATGCACCTACACACATACTTACCTATGTAAACATGCACACACACATGAGTCCTTGCACACTCACACAAGCACAAATACATGAATAGGAACACACATAGGCACTCAAAAAAATGTGGATAGATGCTCACACACTTGCACTAAAAAGCATGTGCAGAGACACACACATGCTCATAAAGGTACACAAACATGCGAATACACACATACACACACACACATGCACAAACAAATAAACATTTAAACAATCACAAATATAAAAATACACACACAAACATGTATATGAACAAAAATATTTGCACACATACACACATGCATAAACACAAAGATGTATACAAACACACATACACACACATGCATGTAAATGCACACGCACACACACATACACACATGCATATACACAAGAACGAACACACACACACACATGCACATGCATATGCATACACAACATGCATAAACATGCACATACACATGCACGTATACCTATACATGCAAGTGTAGACATGCACACACATACACAGACAAACACATGTGCACATGCAAATACACACATGCATGCACACACTTGTACACATATATCCATACACTTCTATGCACACATGTACCAAAGCACTCCTAAACATGTGCACACACATAAACACACACACACACACAAATATATAATAAACACAGATGCCTAGGCTCGCATATGCATGCACACATGAATATACACATACATACACAACCACACATGCACACACACATATGCACAAACACACATGCAAACGCAAACATGCATGTACACATATATGCATGTAGACATGTCGCACATAAATAGACATTCACACAAGGGTGGATGCAAATGCACACACAAATGCACTTGTGCATAAGCACGTGCACACACACACACATGCAAATACACACAAGCACACAGATGTAGTCACATGGGCATGCACAAACACACATACACACACATGCTCAACCTAATGTAAACACATGAACACATGTACACACATGCATAGATACACATATGCATACACTAGCACTCACATGTGCACAAATACAACCAAATGAATACATGCAAATACATGGAGACACACATAGGCACAAACACATGCAAGAAAACACATGCACATACTCGAGCACATAGCCACACAAACGCACACAAGAACATATACAAAATGAAGCATGCACATGCACTCACACATGAACATACATAACCACATGCTTATGTATGTACTTACATGCACACACACTCACATACAAATGCATGCACTCATCCATGCACACACAAAGGTACACACTTACACACACCTATAAACACACATTCTCTTACTTGCACACATAAGCACACACATTCTCACACAAAACTACACATAGGCAAACACACACATACATGAACATGCATGCATACAAAGACACATATTCATAAACACACTCACATGCACATGCACTAACACACATATACACACATAGATACACACTTGTACTTACATATGCACAAAATAATAAACACACATAAATCCATACATACATGTTTTGGTGCACAAATGCATGCAAATGAATGCACCCACATACTCATATCCCATGCACCTATGCACACGTGCATGCAAAGGCTCACAAACATGAACACACGTGTGTGCACAAACACATATGTGCAAGCACAGAAACATGCTCATGAACACAAAAGATGCATACAAAACCATCCACATGTACATGTGTGTACATATGCATGCACACACATGGAGATGATCATAAGAACACATAAATGCACAAACAAATGCATGCACAAGCACACACAAATGTACACACACACATGTACAAACACATCCATGCAAACACATGCTTACATCTATACATGCACTAACCCAGACACACACAAACCGCACACATGCATGGACACACACACACACAATCTCATGCACACATACTCAAAAACACACAACCACACACATACATAGACAAATATGCACACACACATGTGCAAATGCATGTCAACACACACACACAAATGTATACACAAATAAACACACATGCATGCATAAACACAAGTAGACACATACATGACTACATACACACATACACTAAAAATAACCATTAAAGGATTTAGATCTAATCACAAGGAGATATAATCTAGATCACTATATCCAAAAATTGGATAGGCTATAGTGATGATCAAGATACTATTCACAAAGGTAGAAGGGCACTCAACCATTCGATAAAGCATTCCAAATGAAAGGTTAATTGAAAAACTTTGTTCACAAATATGTTGGAAAATGTGATTGATTGATCACAATAATGCATGATTGGTCAGTAAAAATATGCCCAATTTCGCTACAAAAAAAGTCGTTTATTTAGTTCTAAATTATGAAACTATCCATATGATTTGTCTACATATTACTTCCTCTACATGCAATATACAACCTATTGGGTTTAGTAACCCCATGGTGCCCTTGGGATGTCATTACCAAGGCACCTACATGCAACAATAAAATGGGCCCGACCTAACTTGAAGAAATTATTATCAATTATGAGCACAACTCTACTTGTTTGCTTAAGTTAGGCTTAGCAGTCATGCCCTAACTCAATTAACCCAAGCCATTGTACGAGTCGTACCATGACAAGTACTTCGGCCTGACTTTACTAAGTTTTAGTCAGGCTCATGACTTATGACACCCCAAGACCTAATGCTTGGCATTATAGGCTACTTCACCTGAGCCTTTGAGCTTTGCGAAGAGGTTTGGGTGCTTAAGCTGAATGTTTTTTTAAATTAAAAAGAATTTAAAACTCAAAAGACTTAATTTTAAAAACCAAATGTAACTTAAAGCATCAATAAAAAAACTAAATCAAATATTCATGAATCATGATAGTCCTACATGTTATAATTACAAAAAAAAGGTTTAACATGTTAATCATATAAATATTTAGAAATATAGTTCTTTGTAGATTGGTTAGTCTACACAAAAAATGAACTTTGGCAAAAAAATCAGTAAGTTGAGCATTCAAGTATTGTAAATGCATGCACACACAAACACACATACACATGCACACACACACAAGTGCACATGCACATGCACACATACAAAAATACATGCATACGTATACAAAAACAATAACCTATGCACATAAGCAAAAACACAAACACACATACACGTATACATACACACACAAACAAAGATGTGCACCCACACACACTGGAGCACACACACAAATATGCACATGTATATATGATCACACAACTACATCCATGTGCTCATGCACACACTCATCAGCACACACACAAGCACTCATACAAACATGCACACACACAAGCAAGCACATACACACATAATAATACACAAACCCACGCACGCGCGTGGGCACATGCACACATACACACATAGAAACAGATGCACATGCATCTGCACACAAACACATGCATGTAGATGCACATACATAAGCAAACACACAAATCCATATGCACATGAACACACATGTACATGCTTATGCACACATGCATGCATACGTCTGCATATACACAAATATCCAAAGATGCTCATATACACACAAATGAGCTCACATACATGTAGTTACATACATATATACACAGACATGAACACACATAGAAACACACACATGCCCACATGCACACACACACACTTGCATGCATGCATGCATGCATGCACCCACATACACACTCATACACATATCACATAAGCCCACACATGGACTCATGCACACAAATACGTGCACATGCACATGAAATACATGCACACATAGTAAACACACACTTATATACGTATAGACACACACGAAGGCACACACAGACACACATATCAACACAAATAAACACTCTAATGCACATACATGCATAGACACAAATACATCCACACATACACACTCAATAACCATGCACACACATGTATGCAGACTTTCACATGCATACACATAAACACATACACACAGGAACACAAACACACTCACATGGGCACACATGTACACACTCAAGCACATGGGAATACATGCAAACACACATGTGTGCACACACATGCATGTAGATGTTTGCAATCACATGCATGCACACGTGTGCACACACACATAACAACCTCCATGCACATGCATGCACCCACATGCATGCACACACATACACACATACACTAACATGTGCACACTCACAGACACACAAATATAGATGTACAAACATATACACACATAAACATACACACACACACACATAAACACACATGTGCACACACATGCACCAAAACACACACACACACATGGACACACAAAAGAACACATGCATCTAAGTGTGCACACACAAAAGCACACTTACACACATGCATACATAAGATCACTTTCATACAAATAAACATGCATGCACATAGACACACCCATGCACACAATGCGCATGCACATGCATAATACGGAACACACAGAAGTACATACAAAAACAAATGCATGGACATGTGCATATGCACACATAAGCACACACATGCATAAATAAACTCATAAACATACACACATGTAAGCACACATACACACACATACTCTCTCTCACACACACAGACATGCACACACATATACATATGCATACACATAAACACATGCACAAGCTTGCACATAAGCACACATATAAGCACATGTACACACACACACATACAAACATATACTTATACATGCATGCACACATGTGCACACACATAAACACACTTGTCAAAACACACACAAACGCACAAAAACAAACATACAAAAATACACAAATATAGGCGCACACACATGCATGCACACATATGCACACACTTGTGCAATAGCATGCACACACATACACACACCAACACACAACTACATATGCACACACTCATAAAAAAACACACATGCAAACATACACACACTCACATACACAAACAAACACACAAGCACACACACACAAACTACTACAAAGACACATATAGATGAAAATAGACACACACTTACACACATATGTCCATATACACACATACACCCAAACACACATGCACACATAAATGTGTAAGTACACAAAGAAATATGGACACGAGTGCACACGCACACAAGCATAAATAGATGCACAAACACACACATAACCGAACCCATAGTTGTGTGCACACACACACATTGATATATGAACACATGCATGCAGACACATGGATACATGCATACACATGCAAATGCACACACACCAAGAAAAACATGCACACACACACACACACAAATGTAAATATACACACATATGCAAACATACACACACATGAATGTACACATACACACACACTCTTACACACAAACACATGCACATGCACAGATACATACACACAAACATCCGCACACCTACACACTCATAAATGCACTCAAATGAAGACATATAAGCACACATACAATGCACATGCACATGCCCATGACATCACACGCATGAATGCATACACAAAACCACAACCAAACATGCTTATACACTCATGCACACATACATACAAGCATACACAAGCATAGACATAGACATTTGCACATGAACACACATGCACATTCACACACTAATATATGAACACACGCACACACACATACAAACAACACAAACACATGCACACACATGAACCTGCACACATGCATCGGCAAACAAACATGCATAGATGCACAAGCACACAAACATAAGTACACATGCACCACACACACATTCATGCATACACACACATTTGCAAACTAATGGGCACACACACATGCTCATGTGTAAGCATGCAAACATACACATGCACATGTATCTAGAAACACAAACACACACACACATGCATGCATATACAATTCATACATATAAACACACACTTTTGAACACATGCAAACATGCCCATGCACAAACATGCAAATGTAGAAACACGTATGCACGTATGCAAGAATGCATGCATGTACACATGCACACCCATATGCACACACACTTACATAGACATATGCTTGCATACATGCACACAACAAACATGTGCACACAACATGCACATGTACACAAATACAGACACAAAGCCACATACACTTGTGTATATAGACATGCACAACACACATCCATGAACACTCACAAAAGAACACACATGCACGTACAGACAGACATACAAAGAAAGACAAGCACACACACACACACGTAAGTAGATGCACTTGCACATTCACATACCCACATCCAAACACATGGACACATGCATATAAAGAACACATATAGATACACATACATGCATTCGCATGTTCACAAACATGCACTCATAGACACATACACACAAACATAGATGTGCATATGCACTCATATATGTACACATGTATGCACACATTCACACACATACACACATGCATACGCAAGCATACACACATAAGCACATATTAATGCACCTAAAGATACAGAAGTACACACACACACACATGTACACTTAGACCCACATGTGCATGCATGCACACACACATGCACACAAACATGTGCACATAAGTAACAAACATGCATCCACACATGCACACATGTAAACTCACACACACATGCACAAAAATTCACACTTATGCACACACACACACACATACATATATGGACATGCAAATACATGCACACACACACATGCTTCCAAACAAACCCACATGCACATGTACACTTGTATGTGTACATTAGCACACTCATAAGCACATGCACATGCACACATAAATGCACATACACATGCAAGCGCACACATGAAAATGCACACACACAAGCATAATCACATACTTGCATATACACACATGCACACACACACACACACACACATAGTCCCACACATAAACATGTTCTTGTGTGCACACACAATTGCACAAGAACACATGCACTCACATACATACACACACACACACAAGCACTCTCACACATGCACAAACATTCACACTTGTGTCTATGCACACACATACACACACCAACATGTAGTCACACACAAATACATGTACACAAATACTCACATGCACACACACACACACACACATGTAGACCCACACATAAACATGTTCTTGTGTGCACACACAATTGTACAATAACACACGTACTCACATACATACACACTCACACACACACATATTCACACTTGTGTGCATGCACATACATACACACGCTATGTAGTCACACACAAATACATGTACAAATACTCACATGCACACACACATCCATGGACTTGTGCATGCACCCATTTGCACAAGCACATGCACACATGCACAAGTACATGCACATGTTCATCTGCACACACATGCGCACCAACAAATGCAAGCATTAGCACATACACATGCATAAAAAAATGCTTGTATATGCAAACACACATGTGCATGCATAGATGTGTGCACAAGCACAAGCACGGACAAACACATGCCCACACACATTAACATGAACATTCACACAAGCACACACACATACACACAAGTGCATATACACACACATACACACAAGCATTCATGCAAACATACACACATAAACACACATAAACCCATAAACTCTTACACACATGAACATACATGCACACACATGCCCATCTGCATATGTATGCACACATACAAATAGGCATACACACAAGCATGTATACTAGCACACACACAAACTGACATACACATACACAAACATGCAGGAATACATATCCACGTAGATAGACTTATACATGCACATGCATACATGCATGCACATAACCCCACATATGCACATGTGTACACACACTCACATGCACACACATGGAAATACATACATTCACATGTTTTCATACACACACGCACCCCTATATAGGAACATGGTCATGTACATGCATATGCATGCTCACACACACACAAGCACACATGCAGACATGCAAACACACACATGTAAACATGCATGCACATGCCCATAGACCAATAGACATGTGTAAATACATGCACGAGCATGAATAGTATGTACATAGGAACTCACACTTGTGCGTGTACACACATACCCATGCCACACATGCACATACACATGTATGCTTGTATGCACACACTCCCAAGCACACATATGCATACACATACACATACACACAAGCACACACACCCACACTCACACTTTCATAAAGGCATATGAACACACAACACACACACACATATGCACACATTTAAATACATCTACGTGCACACAAATATATGACATGAACACACACATGCACACACCTACAAATGCATGCATGCTTGCACACATACACAAAATGTACACATGCTTGCACACATACAAACATGCACACATGCATGCACTAACATACACATACAAAAGGACACACGTGATCACACATAGACTCCTGCACACACCCACACACATACACACATGCATACACATGCTCATATATGCACATGTACAAACATGAATGCACACACTCACACAAACCCTCCCATAATATGCACTTGCACATGCGCACACACACACACACACACCAACGTAAGCATAAGCACATAAACACACACACATGTGCATAGGTATAGGCACATCTATGCACACATAAAGGCTCATAGACATGCACACCAATGCATACACACATGTCCATAGGCATGCACATGTATGCACACACACACTTGCATGCATGCAAATACACACATATGAACAATCATGCACACACAAATACACACACAACATACAAAAACACACATTCACACGAACACACAAACACAAGAACCCACACACATATAAGAACAAATAAACATATATGTACATGCCCACATACAGATGCACACAAATAAATATATGCACTTGCACACATGCTTGCATAGACATGGTTGCACATAAGAACACTAAAACACAAACATATTCATGCATACACATAGATAGAATCACATGTGCACACAAACATAGATGAATGCATACAAGCACTCATGTAGAAAAGCATAGACACACACACACACATGTATTTAAACACAAACACATTCACATATGTGAGAATTTGCACACACACACACACGCACAAACAAACACGTACTTGCTCACATACACATGTACACACACACACCCACACACATGTAGATATGTACACATGCATACATGCTCATACATATAGATGCAAACACATACAACTAGACATGCTCACACATTTAGATTCAAACACACATACACACACATATATATGTGTGTGCATGCACCCACACATAGAAACACATACACATGCACACACATATACACACACTCGTGCACATGCACCCATGCATGCACACATACACCCAGAAACACATGCATAAGGACAATGTGCAAACAAACACATGCATATGCACAAACACACTCACACATGAACACACACAGTCACACGAACATGCACAAAGGTACACATACATATACACACATGTGCATGCACACCAACACACACCACCCAGCACACACACACATACACACAAGAAAACTCACACACATGTGCACATCCACTAACAAAAATTGATACACACATTTACAAATATGCATACATACACATGCAAGTAGACACACATACACACACATTACACACGCATGTGTGCAACCCTACACACAGACTTGTATACACACACACACATATGCACACATGAAAACATACATGCACTCACACATTCAGATGCACACACTCATACTTATATAGAAACATGCACATGCACACACACACACACATATATGGATCCACATACACATGCACACACACATATGTACACATGCTCCCAAATACATAGTCATGCACACATACACTTTTATGTGCACACTAGCACACTCACAAGCACATGCACATGCACACATATATGCACACACACATGCATACAAGCACACACAAGCATACACTTGAAAACACAAAAAGGCACACAAACATGCAAGCAAGCACACACTCACACACACTCCTGCACACGTGCACACATGCTCACACACAAGCATAATCACATACATATACAAACAAGCACACACAAAGACACACATAAACCCACACATAAACATGCTCTTGTGTGCACACATAATTACAAAAGAAGACATGCACTCACATACATACACACATTCATACACACACACATATTCACACTTGTGTGCATGCACACACATACATAGACCAACATGTAGTCACACACAAATACATGTACACAAACACTCACATGCACACATAGACTTACAGATATACATACACGCATGCATATACATGTGCATGCACCCAAATAAACAAACACATGCACACTCGTGCACAAGCACATGCACACCAATAAAAACTTGCATAAGCACATACACATGCACACACACACACATGTGTGCCCAAGATAAGCACACACAAACATGCACACACACACACACGAACACAAACATAAACACACACATTCACACACAAACATATACACACACACACATACACACATGTTCATGTAAACACACATACACATAAGCATGCATGAAAACTTACACACATAAACACACACAAACCCAAAAACTCCCACACACATGAACATACATAAGCATCTACATGCACGTCCATGAGCATATATACACACACATACAAATAGGTACATACGCCACCCAACACACACACACACAAGCATGCATATTAACATGCACACAAACTAACACAAAATGCACAAAATTGTAGCCATACACACCCACATTGACACATTTACACACACATACATGCATGAAAGCACACAATCCTACATACACACATGTGTATACACACACATACATACGCATGCAAATACATGCATTCACATGTTTGCATAGACACACACGGCCACATATAGAAACATGCTCATGCACACGTACACACATGCTCACACATACACAAGCACACATGCAAACGCACACAAGTAAACATGCATACACATGCCCATAGGCCAACAGACATGCATATATGCATGCACAAGCATGAATAGTATATACACAGGAACACACACGTGTGTTTGTGTGTGTGTGTACACATACCCCTGCCCACACATGCACATGCACATGTAGGCTTATATGCACACAATCCCAAGCACACATAAGTATGCACACAAGTACACAAGCCTGCACACACTTTCATATAGAAATATATACACAAAACACACGCACAGATACACATGCACACAATTAAACACATATACACGTACACACATATATTACATAAGCACGCACATGCTTGTACATTTGCTTACACACATACAAACATGCACACATGCATGTATTGACTAACACACACAAAAGGACACACTTATCATAGTTGGACTCATGCACACACACACACACACACTATGCACGTGCACACACATGCTCACATATGCACATCCACAAACATGCATGCACACACTCACACACACCCTCAAGTAATATGCACATGCATATGCATATAGACACACACATACACACACACACTAATCTAAGCATAAGTACATGCACACACACACACACATATAGTATAGACACAATATATGCACACACAAAGGCTCACAAATAAACACATCCATGCATACACACATGCACATAGGCATGCATCCGCATACACACACAAGCATGCATGCAAATGCATGTATATGCACAATCATGCACACACAAATAGACACCTAGCATGCACAAACACACATTTGCACACACACACACACACAAAAACCCACACACGTATGAGCATAAACACACATATATATAAATGCCCACATAAAGATGAACACAAATAAACAAATGCACACACACAAGCATGTGCAAGTACACATGCATGCACACACTTGCTTTCACATAAGAACACTGAAACACACTATGTTCATGCATACACATAGATAGAAACACATATGCATAGAGAAACACATGCACACACATATATGAACAAACACACATGCATGCAAACACTCATGCACACATGCATAGAGACACACACACACACACATGTATACACACATAAACACATTCACATATGAGTGAATACACACACAAACAAGCACATACTTACATGCAAATATATGCACACATGGACACACACATGTAGATATGCAAACATGCACATGCACACACGTTCACACATATAGATGCAAACTCACACAAGCAGACATGCTTACATATTCAGATGCAAACACGCACACATACAAATGCTTGCATTCACCCCCACCCAGAAACACATGCATATGCACCCATACACACTAATGCACATGCACCCATGCATGCACACACATCCACAAACACATGCATAAGCACAATGTGCATATAAACACATGCACAAGCACAATGTGCATATAAGCACATGCATATGCACACACACTCACACATGAATGCACACAATCACACAAACAAACACAAAGACACACCTAAATATACACACATGTGTGTACACATGCATAAACACATATGCAAACATAGACACACACCCACACCCATGTTTCTATGTGCTCACACACACATATTAGCTTGCACACCAACAATCTCCACCAAACACACGCATGCACACATGAAGACTCACACATATATGCACATGCACACACACAAATTAATATGCACATTTACAAATATTCACATATACACATGCATGTAGACACACATACACACACATAAACACATGTACACGTACAACCCCACATGCAAACTTGTATACACTCACATGGAAACGCACATGCACTCAGATATTTGGATGCACACACTCTCACCTATACAAGAACAAGCACATGTGCACACAGACGAGCACACACACATGGTGCCATTCACACATGTGTAAGCATGCGCAACATATACACACGAACACACGCATTCATACAAGCACAAACACATGCTCATACACATTCAAGCTTAGTCACACACATTCAAAAGCACACACATACACATATGCACATGCACACATCTATACACATGCATTTATTTAGGCACATGGAAACAAAACACAAACCTACTCATGCACACATACACACATGTACTTGCACACTCATGCATGCACACGCACACAAACACATGCACCCACATATGCACACCAAAAACACATCTGAACACTTGTCAACTCATGTGCACATACACATACACACATTCATATAAAAGCATAAACACATATGCAAACATAGACACTCACCCACACCCATGTTCGTGTGTGCTCACGCACACTCATTGGCATGTACACCAACACACACCACCCAATACACAAACACATACATGAAGACTCACACACATGTGCACAAGCACACAAACAAATTGATATGCATATTTGCAAATATTCACACATACACACAGATAGACACATGTATACATACATCCCCACACCCAAACTTGTGTACGCATGCACACTTGTGCACACAAGGAAACACACAAGCACTCAGATATTTGGATGCACGCACTCACACCTATACAAGAACATGCACATACACATGCACACACACACACACACACACTATCCCATCCACACATGCATAAGCATGCACAACATATACATATGAACACACACATACATATAGGTACAAACACACACTCATACACATGTAGGATTATTCACACACATCACAAACATATGCACATGCATACACATTTATACGCATACATTCATGTAGGCACATGCAAACAAAACACAGGCTGACCAATGCACAAACATACCTGTGCACACATACACACATGTACTTGCACACTCATGCATGCACATGGACACACACACACATGCACCCACATATACACACCAAAGAATAGATGTGCACACATGCCAACTCATGCACAAATACACATACATACACATGCAGACAAACATAGACATTTGCAGACATGCTCAAGCTTGCATGCGCACACTCACAAACACCCTCCCACAAACATGCACTTGCACATCCACATGCTCACACACAAATGCAAGCACAAGTACAAGCACACACATGAACATACATAAGCACAGGAACGCACGCACACACAAAGGCTCATATACATTCACACCCATGCATACACATATGCATGTGCCTGAACCCATGTGAAAACACACTCACACACTCACATGTATGAACACAAATGTGCAAACAAACACACACATAAATATGCACACATGCAAATATACTCACCCACACACACACAAAAGCATAGTCTCACACATTTGCACATGCCCATATACAAATTCAAACAAATAAACACAAGCACACACATACACATGCACATGTACATGTGCATGTACACACATGTCTACTTACATGAACAAAAAAACACACACTTGCATGCATACATGCATATAGAAATACACGTGTGCACACAAACACACATGCACACACATGTACACACACACAAAGACTCTCACATAGGAACAAACATATAAGCACAAACACACATGCATGCAAGCACAAATGCACATTCACAAATGTACATACATTCACATAGCTATGCATGCACACACACACACAAACATGCACTCATACACAAACATAGGCATAAACACAGGCACATGCACACGAAGAAATGCATACACACATATGCACAGACACTCATATATGCCGACATGCATACACATATGCACATCCATCCATAAACACAAAAACATGTACATGAACACACACACACACACACACATGCACACATATAGGCACATATACAGGCAGACACACATGCACATCCAAAAACTTTGTACAAGCATAATGCATATATAGACATGTGCACATGTACACACAAGTGCACATGGTCACATGCATGCACACACACAAGCACACATAGACACATTCACATTTGTACTAGTAGACACACACATTCACATGAACACACACAAAGACACATACCCACAAACCCACTTGTGCATGCCCACACACTCATGCACATATGCACCAACATACACATCCATGTGCATACATGAACATGCTCACAGACACATATGCATGCACACCAACACATATATCGCAAAAAGCACTTGCATGTATGCACACATGCACACACAAAATGACAAACACATACACACAAACATGCACACAAAACATACATAAAGACACACATACGCACACATGCATGCATGTGTGTGCATAGTCCAACTTATACATGAACATACACATGCACTCACATTCAATCACACACACACATGCTCAACACATATGCACGTAGACATGCACACACCAGACTAGAACATGTACATGCATACACACTTGCATAAACACATAAAAGCACACATCCACACATGCAAACACACACAAACATACACACACATGCACAAGCATATACATGTATACACACATATACCCACACACATGCATACATGCATATGCATAGTATACAACCAAAAACACACATGCGAGTGCACACACAAGCAAATACACACACATACTCAAATGTACAAACTCATAGCACCTACACACACACATACACACATGCTCACACACATACATGCGCACATGAACACACACATATCCATACACCCACATATGTATACACACACATGCATACAGATATGCATGCACATACCCACACACAAGCACACAAATGTGCATGCACACACATTTAAGTAGGAACACATGCATAAGCATGCATGCAAGTGTCCCAAAAGCATTTGCAAATACACATATGCACACACAAACAAAAAACATGCACACACACATGCACATGTACACACAATTATACACATACACACACTTGTACTTGCACATGTAATCACATGCACATAGACTCAAATGCATACATATGCACATGCATGCATGTACAAGCAAGTATGCATGCACACACACACAGACACGTCCATAATCATGCACACAATAACAAAGGCATACATGCACATAAGTATGCATGCACATGTGCACAACCTACACACACTCATGCACACACATACATAGGCACACGCATACAAACACGCAAACATAGAATTATGCACACGCACATGCACATGTTGAAACACACAGTAATACTCACACACATTGATGCCTGCACACATGCACATATAGTAAACACACAGATACACAAACTCAATCATTTGTATATACACACAAATACACACACCAACACATACATATGATAGAATCCACATATAAATGCAAAAAGACACTTACCCCACACATATAAACTTGTACATACACATGTACACACCCACACACCCTCGCACACACAAGCATGCCCAAGCATGCATGCACACCTACATGCACACATGCACACATGTATGCAAAAACACATAAATGCATGCACACATGCATGCACATAGTACACTTGCAAGAATGCATGTACAAACAAATATACCCATAAACACAAAAGAACACACGAATAAGCATAGGCACACATACACACATGCACACTTATACACATGCATACTCACCCACACATATAATCACATGCACATGCACTCACAAAGATGCACACACACACGTATATACACATGCACACACAAAAAAGCATGCACATAGAAATGCACACAAATAAAGACACATGCTTGCACATACACACACATGCACATGCAGAGGCACACAAATGCAAGCACATGCACATTTGCATACACACACAAATGTAAAGGAACATGCATTCACAGAAAGACATATACGCATGCACACACACATGCTCATACACACATATGCTTACACACATGCACATGCACATGCATGGACAAACACTTGCACACACAAAGACATATGCATATTTAAGCACATGTGTAGCCATGCAGAGACAAGAAACCATGCATGCACTTTGCAAAGATATGCATACATTAATGTAGGCATGTACATAAGAACAAACACTGGCACACAAAAACACATGCATGCTCAAGCACACACATGCAGATGCACAGGCACTCACACACATATACAAAAATACTCATGCATGCACACACACACACGTGCACTCACACACATATACACACTTATACACAAACACATATGCACATATGCACACACATATAAGTATATTCCCACACATAAGTATGCACAAATACAAATGCAAGCACACAAAAACACAAACATATAATCCTAAACACATTGACACACACACCCACTTGAACTCACACACATGCATATGCAAGCACATACACACAAATACACAAACACACATACATACATGCAAGCATGCATGCATATGCACATACATAAATACACACATCCATAGACACACACAAACTTACGAACACATGCATATGACTACAAACATGCATGCACGTAGACACACACACATACATACATATATACACACTCACACTCACACGTAGATATACACCAATGCACATACTCAAATATATAAGCACACACACAGACACAAACACATATGTGCACACAAGTGTTTAAGAAAACACACCCATATGCATAGCAAACTCATATAGAAAAACATGCATACACTAAAAACTGCATAAATACACACATGCACACACGTACACATATGAACGCACATGCACACACATATGCATAACAAATTTGCATATGCATTCCCATACTTATAGATGCATAAGCATGCACACATGTAGACGTGCATGCCCACATGTGCATACATATGCACACATATGCAATTGTACATACACTAATGCACACACATGCACACATGCACAAGTGCATGCAAATGCATCCATGAACAAATAGACACACATACATGTAGACACATACACACACTCACACAAGTATGAAGGCATGCACACACACACTCACACACCTAGCGACACCCACATGCACACACAATCATAAATGCACACACCATAAAACACATGAACATGTATACATACCCACACAAAAATACACACACACACATGCACATGAATGCATACACTCAGACATGCACATGAACACACACACACACAATAACATATGCATAGATGGACAAGCTGTACATAGGGGCACATGAATGCACATATACACAGGCATACACTGAAATGCTTGCACAATTGCATGCACAAGGAAACACACATAAGAAACAAAAGTCTTAATGTGCACCAACATGCACATGCACACACAAATGCACACACACACATGTGCACACACAGACATGCATGCCTACTCACACAAAAATCCATTAACAAACATAGAAGCACATGCACACACTAAGATGAACAAAAGCATGCCCATCCATACATACTCATGTATGCACACACACACACACACTCAACCACACATGTACACAAACATGCAAACACACATACAAATGCACACACATGTACACAAACAATCACACATAGACACAAACAAACACATGCATACATATACACACACGCATCCATGCATGCACACAAGGATAGACACACCCACACATATGCATGCAAATAGGCATTTAAATAAAAATTCTTACACTATGCCAAACACATAGATAAGAAAATAGAGATATGCATACATGTACAAAAGACACATAGATGCACACATGCATATATACACATACATGTACGCACATGCACACACACTCATGTATATGCACAAGCATACACATGCAAAAAAATGAACATGCACACACACAGACACTTACACATGTACGCACACACATAGACCCACACTAACAAGCACATACACATGCACACACACACACACAGACCAACACATGTAAACACATCGACACATGCTAGCATGCACACACACACATACACATATGAACTAACACACAAACCCATGCACACATGCACACAAAGACACACAAATGCACATGTGCACATATGCACACATGTATGTCCATGCACAACACCTGCACACGCACACACACACACATGCACATGTATTAAAAAAGTAAACATGCATGAACAAATGCTCATGCATATGTATTCACACACACAAATACTCACGCACACACATATGGATAAACCACATGCACACAAGCTCATGTACGTTCCCGTGTACACATGTACACATTCACACATACCCACTTGCACACACATGCACCCACACAAGCGTGCACATGCACATATGCATGAACATACATAGGTGCACATACACATGAAGAATCACAGATGCACATAAACATGAAGACTCACACATGCACACACAATGACACACATGAGCATAATTGCACACACACAAATATGCATGCATGCACACACACCCACACACACATACATACACAAACACATGCACATGTGCACACACATACACACATGCACACACATGCACATGCATGTCACACAGACACAGACACACACTAACATATATAGACATGTAAGCATGCATGCATGCACATATACACACACACACACATGAAGACATAGACATGCATGTACACCCACATGCGCACATATGTGTATTCATGCACATACACACACGGGCATGCACACGTCAATGAACACACATATGTGCATGCATGCAAACACACACACACACACACAGATACACACATGCATACACACACACATAGACTTGTATAGGCATGAATGCATGCACACATGATCATACACAAAATCAAACACATATTCATACACATCCACATGCACACATACACACATTGAAAAGCATACAAACACATGGATACATGCACACAAGCACACTCAAATGCATGCACATGGACAACACTCATGCATTTATGCACACACAAAGAAGATACACACATGATCATGCTCATACATGCACACACACACACACGTACGCACACATACACATCCACACATAAACACATACACACACATGCACAAGTGCACCTACACATGCACCAATGCACACACATAGGAAGACTCATATGCATAAGCACACATACATGCATGCACACCTATGCACACACTCACAAGCATACCTATTCAAACACACCCACATATGCACACATATGTGCACAAAAACACACATACAAACACACAACCACACACTCACACACACACACATGTACACAAGTTGTCACACATAAATACACACACACGCACAATGACATAGACACACATGCAAACATATAGATATGCACAAACATGAACACAAATGTGTATGTAGACAATCATTCACACAAACATGCTTGCATATACATAAAGACTCCTGGATGATCACACAAACACACGTACATTTGAGCACATACACACATGCACATATGTAAACACACATATATATATGCAAACATGCAAGCACAGACACACATGCTCATGTAGATGTGTGCAAACATACACACACACATGCATAAAAACATGAAAATGCATGCAAACACACAAGCAAAAGCACACACACTCATAGACACACAAACATGGACAAATACTCGTGCACAAGCACATGCATATGCACATGCACATGACCACACATGCACGCATGCATAAGCATATACATCCATGCATAGAAGCACTCACGTACACATACACATACAGACAAACACAAGTAAACACAGATTAACACATATGTTCATGCACATATATGCACATGGACTAGCACATAAAAACATGTACACATGAATTCATAGATTCACATGCACACATTTGCACTCATATGCATAATATTTATGTGCACATGTGCACACACACATGCAAAAAGAATGTGCATGCACACTCAGATGTACACACACAAACGTGTTAACACGCACACACATGTACAAACATGCATACAAACACACATATACACAAACACAAACACACATGCATAAACACACACATGCAAATGCACACACACACACATGCAAACACATGCTGACATGTACACGCACTCACACATATGCACATATGCATGCAAACATGCTTATGCACACACATGTACATATGCATACACACATGCAAAAAGTCATGCAAATACATAGGCACATGTACAAACAACAATGTATATAGATAAGCTCATACACATGCATACATACATGCACAAACATACACATACATCCACAAAAACAAAATAAACATGCATACATATGCACTCATGCACATGTATTCACAAACACATGCACACACAAACACTAGCACACACACACATGCATAGGCCACATGCACATGCATGTGCACACAATGGCAAAAATATGTACACACACCCACTTGAACACACACATGCATACACACATGCACGCTCATGCACGTATGCACGAACATACGTAGATGCACAAACAGATGAAGACTCATAGATGCACAAACACATAAAGGCTCATACACGCACACACATCGAGGCACACATAAACATACATGCACACATGAACATACATACCCACGCATGCATGCCCCCCACACACACACTGACATATAAACACATGTAAGCATGCATACATACACATATACACAAACATATGAAGACACAGACATGCGTGTGACCCTACATGCACATATATGTGCATGTTTGCATACGCACATAAGCATGCACACACAGATGAACACACAAACACCCACACATACATGTACATGAATGCAAACACACACATATGCACACACATACACATGCATGCACAAATACACACATGCATACACACACCCCCACAAACTTGCATAGGCATGCATGTGTTCACACATGATCATGCACAGATGCACACACACAAAAGAACACATATTCATACACTTTCATATGCACAAATACACACATAGACAAGCAAACAAACACATGGATACATGCATATATGCAAACATGCACACTCACATGCATGCACATAGACAACACTCATGCACATATGCACACACACACTAACACACACACACATGGTCATGCTCACACACACACAAAAAAATGAATGTGCACACACACAAACACACACAAATACATACACAAGCATACATGCATGCAAACATACATGAGTATACACACATGCACATAGATAAACACACATAGACACCTGCACACACATTTGCATGCATACAAACACACATATATACACATGCATACACATGCATGTATACATACCCACACATACTCACATAGGAAAACATGTATGCACACATGATCATACACACATGCACACACTCACATAAGCAAACACATATTAATAGACATTTGCATGCACACATACACCCATGGAAAAGTACACAAATACATGGATACATGCACATATGCACATGTGCACACTCACATGCATTTGCATGGACAACTCATGTAGATATGCACACACATACACACATAAATACACACATGGTCACGCTCACACACACACAAAAATATGAACATGCACACACATACACACACTCATACAAACAAGCACAAACAAAGACATACACACATGCACACGAGCGCATACATAAGCACCAACACATACACACATGCATGCATATGTAGGTAGACTTACATGAATAAGCACACATACATGCACAACACCAATACACACACTCACAAGCATGTGCATTCACACACACTACCATTTTTGCACACATATGTGCACACACAACCATACAATCACACACACATGTAAACATGCACACATGTACATAAAAAGTCACACATAGATACACACACATGCATCTACACACAGACACAAACATGCATGTTTATATAGATAATCATTCACATAAATATGCTTGCACATACATAAATACACATGGACAATCACACAAACACATGCAACCATGCACAATAAACACATATGCACAAAAAAGCATGCACATACACATAAAAAACACATGAACAAGCACATAAAAACATGCCTGCAAGCACGCATGTACACATACACGCACAGACAAACACACGGATTCACGCATGCATGCATGCACACAAACACACATGTGGACAAGCACACATGAATGCATATATGCACATGTGCACATATGCACTCATATGGACACACATGCACAATATTTATGTGCACACATGCACACACACACACATGTGGGCACATTCATACATGTACAAAAATATGAACATGCACACACACACCCACACTAGTGTCTCATGCACACACGCACATACATGTACACACATATGCACACACAAACACTCACATGCACATGCACATGCACATGCACATGTGCACAAGAACATGCACACACATGTACACACACTTAAACACTCACTTGCACAAACACACATGCATACACATGAATGAAAATACACACATGCACACAAAAATATAAAGACACACACATGTGCAAACACCTACACAGACACACATGTGCACAAATGCACACATGCATACATCCATGCGCACATGCACTTATGCACATCAACACACATATACAAGTACCCACACACACATGTCTGCCCATGTAGACACACACACACATGCACATACACACATGCTCATACACAAGTGCACACATACACACACACATGTAGCTACTCATACACACAAGTACATATGCATGCAAGCACACACATGTATGCACACACATACACCCATGTGCACACATACTGACATAAGTAGATACATTCACAAATGTACACATGCATGTAGATAGCTACACACACACACACACACCTGCACACACTTACAAACCACAGATGCACACACAATAGGCACACACAAACACATACATGTTTGCACACATACACACACACACAAATGAACATGTGCATGCATGCACAAGCACACACATGTAGAGACACATAAAAGCACAAATGCACACTTGCACAAACATAAACACAAACAATTGAGCACACTCACATAGGAACATGCACATACATGCAAAGACATAAACATGCACAAGCACACATGCATACACTTGCAAACAGAACATGCATGCATGCACAAATGCATGTGCAAACACACATGTATACAAACTCACACATGCACCAAACTTACACACACTAATGCATAAATACACACACATGCATGTTAGAATGCACATACACACTCACTTGTACACACAAACATGTTAATACACACACACACACATAAACATGTACAAACATGCACACAAACACACATACACACATATGAACACACACACACATGAACATGCATGCACACAAACACAACTACACATGCACAAACATGCACATGTACACACACAAACATGCAAACACATTCTTACATGCACACACATGCATGCATACTCAAATGCACGCACATGCATGCATACTCAAATGCACACACACGCATACATATGCACATGTACATTGAAACAAACTTATGCACACACAAGTACACATACACACACACATACACATACACACACATTGAAAAGGCATGCACATTAATGTACACACACACACATAGATGCACATAGATAAGGTCACGTACATGCATACATACAGGCATAGACACACACATACATCCATACAAACAGACACATGCACACATAAACAAATCCACACACACACACACACATCAATACAAGAATACACATGACTAAGCATGCACACACAAACATTTACATAAATGTTCATGCTCAAGCATACACAAGTATTAGAACATGCATGCATAGGTATACATACACATGCACCCACATAAGTTCACACACAAGCAATCATACAAGCACAAACTCATGATCATGTACACACACACACACATGCACATATACAAATACACACTCTTGCGTACATGTACATGAACACAAACTCATGCACATATATGCACACATATTCACACAAATGCACACATGCATGTACTCACAATCACACGTGGATGCATACGCATGCACGTACAAAAGAAACATGCATGCACATACAGATAAACATACTCATGCAAGGAAAACACACACCGATATATATGCATACAAATACGTATGCACCCACAAACACAGATGCAAGCACACATACATATCATGCAAATTCAAACACATGGACACACACACATGCCCACACCCACATGCATGCACACACAAACATATGCATACACACACACATAGACACACACATGAGGACATGCACATGAACAACCTATACACACACTCATAAATATACACATACACACATACAAACATGAATGTTAAAGCACACACACACACATGCACACATGCATTGACAAGCACACATATGTACACACATATGCACACCTACACACATGTACCTATACACACACACATACAAAACCACATGTACATACATGCACACACATGAACACATAAACATGTACAAACATGCTTGTGGACATACACATTCACACATGCACAAAAACACACATGCACATTTATGCATACAAATGCATGTTACACACACATCCATGCATACATAAAGATGCACACACCCACACACATATACATGTAGTCACACACATTTAGACATGCATGCATGCCTACACACATGCATGTATAAGCTCACAAACAAATTTACACATCAACAAACACAAGCACACATACATGCATGCACATGCATAAACATTCACACACAACATGCACTCACACACACACACATGCACAAACACATGCATCCACACACACACACACATAAAAATAGAAACACATATACACACACACACACAAAGTATAAGCACATAGACATACACAAAAAAAAATGCACGCACGTGCATGCACAAGCATTGGAACACTCATGCAAGCACACATTAAAACATACAAACATGCAACATGCACATGCATGTGCACATACGAATGCACACATTCAAGCCTACACACCTTCATAAGCATGGACACATGCACGACCACATCGTACATGCACACACCAAAACACACATATGTGCTTGCATGCACACATACTTACGAATGCAAACATTTAGATAAGCATACACACACAAATGTACACACCCACACATGCACACACACATGCATACTCATATATACACATGCAATACACACACAAACATAGTCACACAAACATATAAACATGTAAACAAAATCACACGTGCATGCACATACACACAAATACAATCATGGACATACAAACACATGTAGGAACACATGGATACATAAACACACACACACACACTTATGTACAAAAATGCATTTGCACAACCATATACACACAACTTGAAACATATGCAACCCCACACACATGCACCAAAATACATGCACACATACGCACACATACATGAACATCCACATAAAAACAAATTTACATTCAGACACACTCATTCACAAACACACATGCTCCAACATACATGTGTTTACACATGCAGACATTGCGCACCCATGCACACATGCATGTTCACACACTCGGTCATACACATGCACGTGCATACACATACACATATGCACACATACACCTATGTGCACATACACATGTACATATGCACACACACTCACACATACACACATCAAAAAACATGCACAGATAATCACATACACCCATACACACACATGCACATGGACACAAACACACATGCAGACATAAAATAAACCTTTACCAACACACACATGCACACACACATACACGTGAGTGGACGTACACTTAATCCAACCAAGCACACACACATGCACATCCAAGCACATGCACTCATGAACACTTGTACACATGCATATTACCACACACATCCACACACATGCACACTATTACCACACACATCCACACACATGCACACATTCACATTTGTGCACATGCAAGCCTAAAGACATAGACATATGCATATACACATACACACACAATCATGAACAAGTACATGCACTCACAACCACTCATGCATGCACAGGCATGCATATCAACATGCACATAGACATGAACAAATACATGCACACACTCACATAAAAATACATATGAACACATGTAATCACATACACACACATGAATGCACACGAAAATGTGCATGTCAGAACATGCATTTGCATACACGCACATACAAACACACCTCTACACACACACACATATAAACCCACACACATGCATATGCGTCGGAGTGTGCATGCATGAATGAACACATGTACGTAGATGTAGACACAGACACATATACATGTACATGAACACATGCATAGAACAACACATACACTCCAGCACATAGACATATGCAGATGCATATAAATACATCAGAGCACACATGCACACACATGTACACACATCATAAACACATGTATATGCTTGAATACACACACATAGATGCTAATTCACATTTACTCATATGTGCATACACACATACGCAAACATACACACTCTCGCACATGCACACATAGGCACGTACACACATGTACACAAATGTTCATACACAACACACATGTATTCACCCACCCACACATATCCACATATACACATAGGCACACACATTTACAAACACACACATCCACACACACCCATAGACCCTCACCCCCTATACACATGCCCACACAACTCACTCACTCACAAACAAGCATACACACATGCACACACACACATGTACACATGCACACACAAACACAAAAACACAAAAAACCATGCATGCACACACACTTGCACATATACACCTACACACAAACAAGCATATGCACTCACAAATACATGAACTAAAAAAAGGAGCACATGCATACACACTCACATGCACATAAACACATATGCATAACCATACATAGAATCACAAGCTCAATCATGCACACACACTCACAAGCACACACGTGTGTACACGTAAATACACAAGCATGTGCGAGCAAATGCACATGGAAAAATAGATGCATACACTCACACACACAAGTGCACACACTCGCATATGGACCCACACACACATATGCACTCATGCATCCATGTGCATGCATATGCAAACATACACTAATACACAAAACACACACATGCACTCGAATACACTAATGCACACACACACACATACATTCATACACATGCACTAAAACACACATACACACACAAAAATGCACCCACACATGCTCACACTCACATAGACACACATGCATGCACGCCCACACACAAACACACATGCATGCACATGCCTAAATACACACGTGCATACACCCACACACACAATCATGCCCACACATATACTCACCATCATATTTACATCACACATAAAAAACTACAAAATCACAACCACACATGCACACACACACATGCAGGCATAAACACACATGTACACATGCACACATGCACACACACAAATATAGATGCACATGCAAGCTCACAAACATTATCATAGACATACATGGACATGCTAAAACAAATGTGCACGTCCACATAGACACTTTCACACACACATGCACATAGACACATACATATATAGAAACAAGTACACGTCACAGTTACACATACACAAGCACACACAAACACACAAATTTATGAACATGAACACAAGCACGCACACGTGTACATACAAGAACCCATGAACATAAATGTACATAAACACATGCTTTGCACAAACATATACACATAGGCAAGCAAACACTTAATACATGCACACAAAAAACACACTCCAACACATACATACATAGACATGCACACACATGGACACACGCATGCACAACCCTACATACACATGCAAATGCATAAGGAGTCACACATATAAATACAGACACACGCACACAAATGCACACACACACACGTAAACATTCATGCATGTAACCACATGCACACATGCATGAACATATGCCCACAAGCACAAACACACAAACACATGTCCATACGCACATGCATCCACATGTAGCCATGCACACACTCACACACACACAAATACACATGCACAAAATCAAACAAACACATATGCACTAACGCACACACCTGTACACGTATGCACACTCAATTACGTAGCCATACATGCATGGACAATACTCACATTAACACAAATGCTCATGCACACCTACACATATATGCACATACATGCAAACATACACACACACACATGCACGCACATATGCATCAAGGTACATACACACTTGCACAGGCATGAACACACCCACATATGCACACACTTGCATAGTCACACAAATATGTAAACATATACATGAACATACACAAGCACATGTCACCCTCTGACAACACACACAAGCATATACACACACACACAAACTAAGAAACATTCACACACTAACATACATACATGTGCACAAATGCACACATACACATACATTAATACAAACACATACACACACAAACAAATGCACACACACATACACATAGACACACACGCAGACATGCACGTACACATGCATGTACATACACAAACACACTAACATTTGCACACACAGTGCACACATATAAATATACACCCACATGCATGCATACAAACTCATACACACACACCCACACATAGACACGAACACAAACATACACAAATACAACCATGACAACACATGCACGTACACCCACAGGCCAAGGCATGTGCATGCTCACTCAGATGCACTTGCTTGAACACACATACACAACCATACATATGCACTCAAATATGCACACATGCATACATACATACATGCATACAAACACTTGTGCACACACAAATGAATGTAAAAACACACAAGCATGCACAAACACAGACACACTTGCAAAAGTGCACAAAAGCATACACATATTTTTATACACACACATGCACAAGCACACAAAAGCATACACACACAAACACACACATGCACAAGCACATGCACACATAATACACACACACATCTTCTCACAAGCATACACACACATGCTTGCACACACATATGAGCATACACACACATGCACAAGCACACATGAACACATACAAACAAACATGCATAGACATATATACACCAAGATACGTACACACATGCACAGACACACATGTGTGCACATGCAAACAAACATGCAGAATCACACACATGCACCCACACACACATGCACACACACACACACATGTGCTTGTGCTCAGACACACACGAGCAAGCACGCATGCCCAAACATGAACACTCTACCACAAACACCAACACATATATATATAAACATAAACATGCACACATACCACATGTACACCCACACACAAACACCCTATGCATGCATAAACACACACATACATAGGCACATGAAGACATGCACACACACATGCAAATACACAAACACCATGCCTACCACACACACACATGCACATACACACATACACATGTGCATTCACACACATAACCCACCCCTCGTCCCCTCACACATGCAAGCATAATGCATATGCACAAAGACACACACACACACACAAACTTATGTATGATAATACACTTATAGAAACAAAGACACACATAAATAAGAGCACACATGAACGCATAAATACACATACATAGGAGCACACATGAACACACACACACACATGTGCAAAACACACTTACACACAAGCACATTTGAACACATTCAAACACTTACAAGAACATGCACACACACCTACACACATGCACACTCACACATAGCTCATGTACAAATATGCATACACATATGTGTGTGTGCATACACACCTATACGTACTCACACTCACACATGCAGCCACTCATATACGTACACACACACACATACACATACATAATCAAACCAACATGCATACAAAAGCATACATGAACACACACTCACAAGAACACATGTATGAACCAATACATAGAAAAGCACACATACACTAAACAACACTCACACTTACACCCCCTATGCTCATACACATACCCACATACACACACATGCATACAAACGAATGCACATGCACATGCAAACTTTTACACACACACACACACATAAACACGTATGTGTACACGCATAGTAACACACACACACACGTACCCATGCAAAAAAATGTGTATGCAGACATATGCACCCATAATTGTACACACATCTACACACTGAAGCACATAGACATGTTCACACATAAACACAAATGCACATCTACACACATAAATACACACACAAAAATACATTTAAGGAAACACTTGCTCACACACACGTGTGCATAGTTAGATGCACACAAACATACACATGCACAAGCACACATGCACACATGTACACATATATGCACACACACATGCACATGTTTACATAGGCATGCACTCACTCACATAGCTACATACAAATGCACACACATGTACATGCACTTACACAAATATACAAACTCATACATAGGCAAGCACATACATGCACATGTGTATACAAACATGCACACACATGCACAAATTAACACCCACACATGTGCACACACACACATGCACCTACATGCACTCGCATGTGCAAATGTATGCACAAAACCATACACACATGCATGAACTTACTCACATGCATGCACAAATGGATGTAGATATACAAGCACACACACTCATAGTACATGCATGCACACACATATGCACACACAAGAATGCATGCATGTACACTCAAAGTCACACACATCCATACAAACTCTTACCTATGCACCCATACACACACGCATATGCGCACAAAGACACTCACAATCTAATATGTACACATGCATGCACACATGCACACACACACATGCACACATGCATGCACAAACACATACACAAGCACATCTAAGCACACAAACATAAGCATATGCTTGCACCCACAAACATATATGCAAATGCACAAGCACACAAACACATACCCTTACACATAGACTTGCACATGCACATGAGCACACATAATTACATGCACACACGCATCCACACACGGAAACAAAGATACACACATACACATGCATATGTGCATGTATAATATAGACACAAACATGAACATGCATGGACACATGTGTACACATGCACATACACACACATATACACACCTATGCACATGTACACATCTATACATGTACACATACATGTATACAAGCACACACATGCACACTTCAAAAAACCACATGCACGCTTCAAAAAACCACATGCACACTCACCAACACACCCTCGTACACACTAACATAGACAAGCATAAAGACATGAGCATGCACAACACATGAACATGTTCACACACAACAATGCATATGCAACCATGCACACACAAACATGTATGCACAATGATACACATGACCATGCACACCCATGCACTAAAAAACACATGCATAGGTACATTCACACATAGGCACACACTTGCACACAAAGACATGCACACGCATGCACACAAGCACAAAAATGCTTGCTCATGCACACACACACATGAACACATACATGTGCACACACGAATACATGTGTGCAAGCACACACACACAAGCACATGCATGTGCACAAACCCATGCTCACACTAGGACACACATAGACAAATGTACATATCCATACACATGCATATGGACGTACCCAAACACACAGACACACACAGGGACACACATACAAACACATCTACACATTCATGCATAGGCACACACACACACACAAAACACACATGCATATGAAAACATACACACACACACATACACATGCAAATACACTTGCACACATATATGTACACAAACACAAACACGTATGCACAAATGCATAGACATGAACTCACACTTGCATTTGCATGCAAAGTGACAAATACAGACACACACAACCATGCATGCACACATGCAAATGCACACATATACACAAATGCTCACGCATGCACACACACACACCTGTTATACATATGACCATGTACACAAATGCACACATTGACACATGCACACACACTTGTGCACACAAGAACACACACACAACCACACATACAAAAATGTACATAAACATATACACTTAAAGACACACATATCTGTATCCCAACAAACATACACAAACACACATTCACTCAAAGACACACATGTGGCACACACATACAAATAGACATGCATATGCACAAAAACGAACATATGCACACAAACACACAAATAGACACATGAACACACACAAACAAATACATAAACAAACACAAATGTGCACACACAAAAAAACACACATGCACACACACATTCATACACATGCACATGAACACAAACAAATACATACAAACATACACATGCACTCATACACTCACACATGCTCAAATGCACACACACATGTGCACACAAACTCAAAACAAACACAGACACATACATAGACGCATGCACACACAAAAAAACACACACAAATACATGAAAAAGCAAACAATTCTACACAAAGATCCATGTGCCCTCACACACATGACCATAAAAAAAATGCATATGTGCAAACACACACATATGCAAGCACATGCACATGTGCATATTATTGCAAAAAAAATGCACATTTGCATACATGCATGTGCACACACACACACATGAAGACACTCAAACATGCACCCCCCACACACAGATACACACATGTGCCACCATGCATATACAAACATGTACGATCACACAGATGTAAAAGCACAAATACCCACACAAAACCACACATATGAACACACACACACACTCTTTTTCAAAAATAAACAATTACACACACAAGCACACATGCACACATACACACACACATGCATAAGTATACACTCACACCAACATAGCAGATGCATATACAACACACTCAAACACGAGCACAGACATGCTCACATGCACATACAAGTGCATAGACATGTAATCACACACACAAATGCATGCACACATGCATACAGGCACTCACATACACACA
>JAIUJO010000353.1:230000-236676 GCA_023846275.1 Vanilla planifolia
GTAGAAGAAGAAGAGGAAGAAGAAGAAGAAGAAGAAGAAGAGGAAGATGAAGATGAAGAAGAAGAAGAAGAAGAATCAAAGAATAAGAAGAAGTAGGAGAATAAGAAGAAGGAGAAGTAGTAGAAGAAGAAGAAAAAGAAGAAGAAGAAGATGATGATGTTGAAGAAGAACAACAACAAGAAGAAGTAAAAGAAGAAAAAGAAGAAGAAGAGGAAGAAGATGATGATGATGAAGAAGAAAAAGAAGAAATATAAGAAGAAGAAGAAGAAGTAAAAAAAAGAAGATAAAGATGAAGATGAAGAAGAAGTAGAAGAAGAAGATGAAGAAGAAGTAGAAGATGAAGAAGTAGAAGAAGGAGATGAAGAAGAAGGAGAAGGAGAAGATGAAGAAGAAGAAGGAGAAGAGGTAGAAGAAGAGGAAGAAGAAGAAAAAGAAGACGGAGAAGAAGAAGAAGCAGAAGAAGAAGGAGAACAAGAAGAAGGAGAAGAAGTCAAAGAAGATGAAGATGGAGAAGGAGAAGAAGGGGAAGAAGAAGAAGAAGAGGAAGAAGAAGAAGAAGGAGACAAGGGAGATGGAGGAGAACAAGAGGGAGAAGAAAAAGCCATTGAAGAAGGAAATGGAGATCAAGTAGAAGGAGAAGATGTAGTACTTGAAGAAGTAGAAGGAGGAGGAGATGATGAAGAAGGAGAAGAAGAAGGAGAATAAGAAGGAGAAGAAGACGAAGAAGAGGAAGAAAGAGAAGGGGAAGAAGGAGAAGAAGAAGAGGAAGAAGCAGTAGAAGACGAAGAAGTAGCGAAAGAAGAAGAAGAAGTAGAAGTCGATGAAGAGGAAGAAGAAGAAGAAGAAGAAGAAGAAGAAGTAGAAGAAGAAGAAAAAGAAGTAAGAGGAAGAAGAAGAAGAAGAAGAAAATGATGAAGATGAAGAAGTAACAGGAAGAAGAAGAAGAAGAACAGAAATAAGAAGAAGAAGAAGAAGATGATGATGAGGGAGGAGGAGGAGTAGAAGAAGAAAAAGAAAAAGTGGGAGAAGAAGAAGAACGAGAAGAAGAAGGACAAGAAGAAGAAGAAGTAGATGAAGAAGAAGAGGAAGAAGAAGAAGTAGTAGTAGAAGTATTAGTAAGAAGAAGAAGAAGAAGAAGAAGAAGAAGATGTTGAAGAAGAAGAGGAGGGTGAAGAAGATGAAGAAGAAGAAGAAGAAAGTGATGGAGAAGACGGTTAAGAAGAGGAAAGAAGAAGAAAATAATGATGATGATGAAGAAGTAGAAGGAGGAGGACATGAAGGAGTAGAAGAAGGAGAAAATTAGGTGAAGAAGAAGGAGAAGTAGGAGAAGAAGAAAAAGGAGGAGGAGAAGGAGAAGATGAAGATGTAGAACAAGAAGAAGTAGAAGTAGAAGAAGAAGAAGAAGAAGAATAAAAGGAAGAGGAAGAAGAAGAAGAGGAAGAAGAGGAAGAAGAAAAAGAAGAAGAAAAAGAAGAGGAAGAAGAAGAAGAAGAAGAAGAAGAAGAAGAAGAATTAGAGAAAGAGACTAAAGGAGATGAAGAAGAAGAAGAATAAGAATAAGAATGAAACAAGATAAAGAAGAAGAAGAAGAAGAAGAAGAAGAATAATTAAGAGGAAGAAGAAGAGGAAGAACAGGAGAGGAAAAAGAAGAAGGAGAAAAAGATTAAGAAAAGGCGAAAGAAGAAGAAGAACAAGTTGAAGAAGAAGAAGAAGGAAGAAGAAGAAGAGGAAGAAGAAGAGGAATAAGTAGAAGAAGAAGAAGAGGAGGAGGAAGTTGAAGAAGAAGAAGAAGAAAGAGAATAAGAAGAAGGAGAAGAAGAAGAAGGAGAAAAAGAAGATGGAGAAGTAGAAGAAGGGGAAGAAGGAGAAGAAGAAGAACGAGAAGAAGAAGAAGAAGAAGAAGGAGAAGAAGATGTGAAGAAAAGGAGTAGAAGAAGGAGAAGGTGAAGAAGAAGGAGCAGAAGAAGAAGAAGAGGAAGAAGGAGCAGGACAAGAAGAAGAAGAACAAGATGATAGAGAAGAAGAAGAAGAGCAGAAGAAGAAGAACAAGTAGCAGCAGAAGAAGAAGAAATAGTACAAGAAGAAGGAGAAGATGATGATGGTTAAGAAGTAGAAGAAGTAAAAGAAGATGAAGACGAAGAAGAAGAATTAGACGAAGAAGAATAAGAAGAAGAAGGCAATGAAGATGAAGAAGAAGAAGAAAAAGAAGAAGAAGAAGAGAACAAGAAGAAGAAAAGAAGAAAAAGAAGAAGAAGATGTAGAAGAAGAAGAAGAAGAAGTTGAAGTACAAGATGAATAAGAAGAAGGAGGAGGAGGAGGAGGAGGAGGAGGATGAGGAGGAGAAGGAGAAGAAGAGGAAGAAGAAGAGGCAGTAAAAGAAGTAGACGAAGATGAAGAAGAAGAAGAAAAAAAATATAAAGAAAAAGAAGAAGTAAATATTGAAGAAGGAGGAGGAGAAGAAGAAAAAGAAGGAGAAGAAGAGGAGGGAAAAGAAAAGGAAGAAAAAGAAGGAGAAGAAGGAGGAGAAGAAGAAGAAGAAAGAGGAGGAGAAGGAGAATGAGGAGAAGATTAAGGAGATGAAGAATTCATAGAAAAAGGAGATGGAGAAGAAGGAGAAGGAGAAGAAGAAGAAGAAGAAGAAGAAGAAGAAGAAGATGCAGAAGAGGAAGAAGTAGGTGGAGAAGAAGAAGAAGGAGAGGAAGAAAAACTAGTAGTAGTAGAAGAAGAAGAAGGAGAATGAGAAGGAGAAGGAGAATAAGAAGGAGAAGAAGATGAAGAAGAGGAAGAAGGAGAATGAGAAGAAAGAAGAAGAATAAGAAGAAGAATAATAAGAATAATAAAAAGTAAAAGAAGAAGAAAAATAATAATACGAATATGGAGATGGAGAAGAAGAAGAAGAAAATGTAAAAAACCAAGAAGAAGTAAGAGGAAGAAGAAGAAGAAGAAAAGTAAGAAGAAGAAGAAGGAGAAGAAGAAGTAGAAGAAGTGGAAAAAGAAGAAAGAGAAGGAGAAGAAGAACTAAGGGGAAGAAGAAGAAGAAGAGGAAGAAGAAGAAAGAGAAGAAAAATTAAGAAAAAGAAGAAGAAAAAGAAGAAGAAGAGAAAGAAGAAGACATGAAGAATAAGAAGAAGAAGAAGAAGGAGAACGACTAGGAGAAGAAGAAGAAGAAGAAGAAGAAGAAGAAGGAGGAGAAGAGGAAGAATAAGTAAAAGAAGAAGAAGTAGTAGATGTTGAAGAAGAAGAAGAAGAATGATAAGATGAAGAAGTAGAATGTGAAGAAGAAGAAGAAGTAGAAGAAGACAAAGAAGAAAAAGAAGAGGAGGAAGAAGAAGAAGAAGTAGAACAAGAACGTGAAGAAGAAGAAAGTGAAGAAGAAGAAGAAAAAGAAGAAGAAGAAGATGAAGAAGAGGAAAAAGAAGTTGAAGTAGAAGAAGAAGATGTAGAAGAAGTAGTTGGAGAAGAAGACGAAAATGAAGAAGAAGAAGAAGAAGGAGACGATTAAGAAGAAAAGAAGAAAAGGAAGAGGAAGAAGAAGAACAAGAGAAGAAGAGGAACATGCGGATGAAGAAGAAGTAAGAGAAGAAGAAGGAGGTGAAGAAGAAGAAGAAGAAGATGATGATGATGATGAAGAAGAGTAACAAGAAGAAGAAGAAGAAGATGAAGATGAAGAAGAAGAAGATGATGAAGAAGAAGAAGAAGTAGAAGGAGAAGTAAAAGAAGAAGGAAAAGAGGAAGGGGAAGAAGAAGAAGAAGAAGAAGAAGAAGGAAAAGAAGAAGAAGGTATAGAAGAAGAAAAAGAAAAAGAAGAAGTAAAAGAAGAATATAAAAAAGGAGATGAAAAATAAGAAGGAAATGAAGAAGATGTAGAAGATGAAGAAGAGTAGGAAGAAGAAGTAGAAGAAGAAGAAGAATAAGAATAAGCGGAAGAAGAAATAGAAGAGGAAGAGGAAGAGAAAGAAGAAAAAGAAGAAAAAGAAAAGGATGAAGAAGAGGAAGAAGAAGAAGAGGAAGAAGAAGGAGAGGAAGAAGAGGAAGAAGAAGCAAGATGATGAAGAAGAAGAAGAAGAAGAAGAAGATGATGAAGAAGAAGAAGAAGAAGAAGAAGAAAAAGAAATGGAAGAAGAAAAAAAAAGAAGAGAAAGAAGAAGAAAAGGAAGAGAAGAAGAAGTGGAAGAGGAGGAGGAAGATAAAGAAGAAGAAGAAGAAGTAGAAGAAAACGTAAGTGGAAGAAAAAGAAGAAGAAGAAGAAGAAGAACAAGAATAAGATGTAGAAAAAGAAGTAGATGAAGAAGAAGACAAAGGAGAAGAAGAAGAAGAAGAAGAAGAAGAAGAAGAAGAAGAAGAAGAACGTGATGATGAAGAAGAAGTATAAGAAGAATAAGAAGAAGAAGAAGGTGAAAAAGAAGAAGGCAAAGAAGAAGAAGGAGAAGGAGAAGAAGAAGAAGAAGAAGAAGGAAGAAGAATGAAATGGTAGAAGAAGAGAAAGAAAGGACGAAGAAGAGGAAGAAAAATAATAATAATAAGAAGAATAAGAAAGAAGAGTGAAGAACAAGAAGAAGAGCAGGAGGAGGAGGAAGAAGAAGAAGAACATGAAGAAGAATAAGAAGAAGAAAAAGAAGGAGAATAAGGAGGAGGAGAAGAAGGAGGAGGAGACTAATAAAAGATGAACAAGAAGAAGAATAAGAAGCGAAACAAGAATAACCAGATGAAGAAGAAGAAGAAGGACAACAAGAAGAAGTAGAAGGAGAAAAAGAAGAAGAAGAAGAAGGAGAAGTAGATGGAGAAGAAGAACAAGAAGAAGAAAAAGAAGAAGAAGAAGAAAAAGAAGAACAAGAAGAAGTAAGAGGAAGAAGAAGAAGAAGAAAAAGAAGAATAAGAAGTAGGTGAAGAAGATGGAGAAGAGGTGGAAGAAGAAGAAGAAAGAGAAGAAGAAGAAGAAGAAGGGGAGGGAGAAGAAGAAGAAGAGGAATAAGAAAAAGGAGTAGAAGAAGAATAAGAAGAAGTAGGAGAAGAACAAGCAGTAAAAGAACTAGGAGACGAAGTAGATGAAGAAGGAGAAGAAGAAGAAAGAGAAGTAGAAGAAGTAATAGTAGTAAAAGAAGAATAAGAAGAAGATGAAAAAGAAGAAGAACAACAAAAAGAAGAAGAAGCAGAAAAAGAAGAAGTATAAGAAGAAGATGAAGAAGAAGAGAAGAAGAAGAAGAAGAAGAAGAAGAAGAAGAAGAAGAAGAAGTAGAAGAAAAGGAAGTAATAGAAGAAGAAGAAAAAGGATAAGATTAGGAAGGACAAGAAGAAGAAGAAGAAGGATAAGATTAGGAAGAACAAGAAGAAGAAGTAAAACAATATGAAGAAGAAGAAGAAGTGGAAGAAGAAGTGGAAGAAGAAGATGATGAAGAAGGAGAAGAAGAAGAAGAAGGAAAAGAAGAAGAAGATGAAGAAGAAAAAAGAAGAATTAAAAGAAGATGATGAAAAAGAAGCTGAAGAAGATGAAGAAGAAGAAGAAAATGAAGAAGTAGAAGATGAAGAAGAAGAGAAGGAAGAAGTAGTAGAAGAAGATGCAGTAGAAGAACAAGAAAAAGAAAAAAAGGGAAGAAGAAAAAGAAAAGGAAGAAGAAGAGAAAGAAGAAGAAGAAAAAGTAGAAGAAGAGGAGGAAGAAGAAGTAGAGAAAGAACAAAGAAGAAGATGTTAGAGGAAGAGGAAGAAGAAGAAGAAGAAGAAGAAGAAGCAAAAGAAGAAGAAGAAGAAGAAAAAGAAGAAGAAGAAGAAGAAGAAGAAGAAGAAGAAGTAAAAGGAAAGAGAAGAAGAAGAAGAAGAAAAGGAAGAAGAAGTAGAAGATGAAGAAGAAGAGGAAGAAGTAGTAGAAGAAGAAGAAGTAGTAGAAGAAGAAGTAGATGAAGAAGAAAAAGAAAAAGGAAAAAAGAAAAAGAAAAGGAAGAAGAAGAGAAAGAAGAAGAAGAAAAAGAAGAAGAAGAAGAGGAGGAAGAAGAAGAAGAATAGGTAGAACAAAGAGGAAGATGTCAGAAGAAGAGGAAGAAGAAGAAGAAGAAGAAGAAGAAGCAAAAGAAGGAGAAGAAGAAGAAGATGAAGAAGAATAAGAATAAGAAAAGAAATAATGAAGAAAAGAAGTAGAAGAAGAAGAAGTGGAAGAAGAAGAAGAAGAAGAAGAAGAAGAAGAAGAAGAAGAAGAAGAAGAAGATGAAGAAGTTGAAGAAGAAGGAGATGAGAAAGAAGAAGAAGAAGAAGATAACAAAGAAGAAAAGGAAGATGAATAGGAAGAAGAAGAGGAAGAAGAAGAAGAAAAAGAAGAAGAAGAAGACGAAGAAAAAAGAAGAAGAAGAAGAAGAAGAAGAATAGGAAGAAGAAGAGTGGAAAAGAGAAGAAGCAGCTGGAGAAGTAGAAGAATAAGAAAAGGAAAAAGACGAAGAAGGAGACTGAAGAAGAAAAAGAAGAGGAAGAAGAAAAAAGAAGAAGAAGTAGATGTTGAAGAGGAAGAAAAGGAAGAAAAAATAATAAGAAGAAGAAGAAGAAGGAGAAGAGGAAGTAGAGGAAGTGGAAGAAGAAGAAGAAGAAGAAGTCAAAGAAGAAGAAGAAGAAGAAGAAGAAGAAGAAGAAGAACGAGAAACGAGAAGAAGGAGAAGAAGAAAAAGAGGAAGAAGCAAAAGAGGAAGAAGGAGA